>QYTT01084020.1:0-18814 GCA_006980735.1 Dasypogon diadema
CTTCCATAAACCCTGATTTCAGGAGTAGTTACACCGGTTGGTAGGTGGTACCTTCGGGTTATTAGATTCACCGAAATGTGAACATCCCACGCCACCTTTGACGGAGACGGTAAAAAGAAGGCAAGAAAATGCTCCCCTCCCATGTGGTCCCTTAGAAGAATACGCAAATTTCCCCAGTACACCATCTTCTATCCATTCAATCCTTTGCAAGGGTATTTCAACCTCTAGATAAGTGGCTTTTTTAGTATATACTCCCCCGATATATAATTGAGGAAGCGCTGCGAAAATAAAGAAAAGGATTGGTATCCTGTCCCCGATTACACCACGACGCTCTACGCGGCTTTCTATATTTTTCGTGGGGGATTAGGGAAAATTTCAAATATTATTTACTAAATTATGTAGTGACCAAAGCTTCCTCTTCAAATGTTCCTGTTGCACCTCTCTTTATTTTTCTTACTATCAGGCAAGGTGTGAGACATCATGTCTCCTCCCGCGAGACTCTATGATACTTCTACTACTCCCTTTCGAGAAGAAATGACAATAGCCTTCCCACATGAGAAGCAACTGCCACAGTAGATTCAACTTTCCGGCCAAATAGGTTAATTATTTGGCCTTCAGCTTCAAGGAAATCAATTGCAAACGACACCACTGCCCCAAAACTAACGAACCTAATTCCCCATGGGATGTGAAAACTGGGTGCAACTACTTCCCATCTCGATAATCCCATCAGTTGGCAGGAAGTCATCATAAAATCCTTCATCTAAAGCGAAAGTCCTTGAAAGAATGCCAGACATTCGAATTCCTCCCAGGAACTTTTCAGCATTTTCAGAAGCCAAGAAATATCAGCTTTTCATGACCTTTCGGTTCACTAGGTGACATATCGCCCCCAAAAAAGTACTCCAAATTTGTTGCATGCGGAAAGGCTATCCCCAAATTCTGCAGGCGTCTCATCGCATCGATATAACAAGCAAATCCCCAAGCTGACTTAATCGAGCAGACAGAAGAAAGCAACCCAAAAGTGGAAGACGACAGCCAAATTGCAAGAATCCATGGGACCGTGCCCCTTTGATTTATGAGTCCATTTAGGCACAAGGAACTTCAAGCTCGGGAGAACGCTAAGAAAACGACTTCGACTCGGGGAGTGGGGTGATTCCGGTGTAGACGTAAATCGGGTCGGCGAGAAATGTGAGGAGCGGATATGGATTGCTTTACTATAACCGCTTTTCTGGCTATAACAGTCCTCGGCCACACAATTTCCCAGGACACTCACGTCACATTGAATCAGGGAACTGTTGTCGGGGTAGGCAATTGTCTCGGGGTTTCTGATGGTATTTGCTCACGTTTTCCTTTTCACAGCTTAAAGTTTTCCCAGAATCGTCAAGAACACCTGTCTACACGTTCCTGGGCATCCCGTACGCCCAGCCACCCATTGAAAAGTTGAGATTTGCGGTAAGCGGAGTGCTTTTGTTTTCGGAAATGTCTGCTGCACAGAAACTTATTTAATAGGTGCCTCGACCGCATGGCGGCTGGAACCAAACTTTTTACGCCAGGGACTTGAAGCCCATCTGCCCACAGCTCACGAACAGCATTTACGATGAAAATGCCGACCGCTTGGTGTCACGACCACCCCTCATGGACGAAGACTGTCTCTACTTGAACATATGGGTTCCGGAGGTAAGATGCATGGCGACATTGTCTTCTGGAATTACGGCAATTTCTTTCAGTCAGGCCTGCGTTACGGCAATCTCCCCGTCCTTGTAATTATAACTGGTGAAGAGATGTCATTCGATTGGCCCCAGAACCGCCCATCTGGACTGGATTTAGCTTCGGAAAATGTTGTGGTTGTCACCGTGCAGTACCGAACGAACATATTCGGCTGGCTGGGCCTGAACAGCAACGAGCTTCCGGGAAATCTGGGACTTTACGACCAGCAGCTTGCCCTGAAGTGGGTGCAGCACAACATTCACAAGTTCGGCGGAAACCCTAGTCAGGTGACCCTCTTGGGACATGGCACGACCGGAGTTGTATGTGGTCTGATCCACTTAGTAAGCCCCAGAAGCGAAGGATTATTCACGAAAGCTATTTTAATGTCGGGATCAACAATGTCACTGAAGCACGTACAACTGTTGACGAGGCGCTCCGTGTCACATCAAATAGTGGAAAAATTGGGGTGCCATTACAACCGTGGGGCAGATGTTGCGAATTGTTTACGCTTGAAGAGCACCAGTGACTTACTAAAAGCATTCGAGAGCATCTACCGCCACGGAAACTACACTGAACTTCTCGGACCAATTGTAGACACTTTTCGACAGCCAAATGAGCAGTCCGTCACTATTGCCCCGGAAGAGGCACTACGTGCAGGAAGCTGCCGGAAAATTCCAATTTTGATTGGGCTCTGTTCGAACGAAGGTGCATTCATCCGCGACTATTGGATTGATCTGGCACGGGAAGGATATTCTTCCTTGAAGACGTACATCAACCACACTACACTGCCCTTGATCTTGGCCAAATACTCTTACTACGCGCCAAACCTAGGTCAAATTGTAAAGGCGATTTCCTGGAGGTATTTCGATCAGCATCCCAGGAACTCCGTTTACCTGCTCAACTCCCTCCAGAGGCTGATTTCGGAGGCAGAATTTGAAGCACCCTTCCATGATACTGTCGAACTTTTGGCGCGCAACTTTCAGAATTTGTCGCAGGCCCAAAATGAGCTGGACTCGCCGAATCTCTTCGTCTACGCTTTTCAACTCTCCAACTCAATGGATATGAGGGGAAAGATGAATTTATTTGGAGGTGCTTCACACTCCTCTGATCTCCCACTGCTCATGGGACCGAGTCTGTTTCAGCAGATTGCGCGCAGACGATTCAGCCCCTCTGAAGACAAATTGTGCCGGCGACTTCGTCAATTGTTTACTGACTTCATGAAGACCGGGTAAGTCCCTCGCCCCCTCCAGATAATGTAGCATAACAAATTTTCGTAACAATTTTAGGCATCCAACTCCAGGTCGACTGTATGATGCTTGGCGCCCCTATACAACGGACGTGAAATTCATTAAAATCTTGGGAGAAAGACGTGCTCTAGGAAAGGACGATGTGGTGACAAGTTTTGAAGAAAACCTATCCGAGATAGAAGAAATGTTGCAGAAGAGTGCAGGATCAGGGGTGGACATTAGCAATCAACGGGAACCACTGAATCCTTATCAACTTGGGGTCAAGAGCATCAACTACTCGGACTCGCGGAGAGGAAGGTCTTATTTGGTTAACAAGGCGGACTTTGAGTACGCTCAGCATCTGAAAAAAGTCTATTCGTTTTGGAATGTGCTGCTGCCAAGCATTTACGCTGCATCAGTTGACTCTACCTCAGAGACGGGTTCGACGGAACGAAGTGGAAGGGACATTTTGTTTGCAGACAGTGGTGAGTTTATACTGTGAGAAAATTCTAGAAAAAATTCCTCGCCAGATGTAGAAGGACAATCTTTCGCAAATCTATTAATAATCCTCCTTTCTCATCTCATCTCATTTCCTTCTTTCCTTCTTTCAGATGTCACAAAGTACAAGCACGCCTTCTTTTCGATGCTGACAATTGTTTGTCTTCTCCTTGGAATTTTGGGAGTTTGTGTCTACATTCTGAAGAAAAACCACCCCAGCTTAAATTCGCATTTATGACGAAAACTGTTCTTTCGGTCCACACTTTTCGAACGAAAACGATGGCCAAGTGGACCGAAGCTAAGGGAGAGGTTAACTCCGAAACTGTCTAGGGCCACAGTGTGGAAGCGACCACGACAACAACGACCCTCTGAAAAAGCACCAGACAAAACCACTAAAGAAAAAATGGAAACTCTTGACTCAATTTCCTGTGGATTTGATGAAGACCTTGAGGTTCGGAACTGGCGCTATCACCTGACAAGTGAACACCTGTGAACATTTCGAAAATTGCTCAAATTGTTTAACGATACCAAAGCAAACCAAATTCATTTTTTGTAGATGTTTTCCATGCTGAGAGTGTTTCTTTTTTCTTTTTTTTGTAAATATGGAAAATATATTGGTGTAAGTGCGTATTAATAGCAAAGCGAGTGTGTTGTGTACGGTGTCATTCTACTCACAGCTTAGGATCAATGTTTCTGTAACAATAGGGTAGGAGAGGAAAAAGAAAGGGATTCCAGGAAATTTTAATCAGAATCCTTCAAGGCCACGAATACTTGGACTACACTACGAAGTTACCCATTTCCACAAGGATCCCCAGCCGAGTTTTTGTGCTGGCCAGTCGATTGACGATTACATGCCGTTTTTCATCGAACGTGAGACCTATTGTGGTCATCATTTTACAATACGATAGGGTCTAGCACTGCCCCTTCAAAGCATTTGTTCTAGATTATAATTTCATAAAATGGATCAAAAATTTACTATCTAACCGCCCATTCAATGGTATTACTTTTGGACCCTTTCAAATCAAAATCGCGGTGCCACATGGTTTCGTTCTCTGGTCTAGTTTCTTGCTTCCATTCATCCAACTCGTGGTTTTGCAAATGACAAAGGTCACGTTATTGGTATCAATGCAATACCGCGGTCAAGTTCCAATGACAGCTACCAGTGAATGTCATTGCTTGCTTGAAACAATCTCTTCCATTTTCACCTTAAAATAATTGAAACAGTTTTTCGCTTATTTTTCACTTTTTTTTAATCGATTTTAATGAGATTTTCCTTTTTTTTATTTAACAAAGAAATAACTTCATAAAGTGGGCTTAACTCAAAAACGCAAACAAAAGCATATTTACTTCGGAACTAACTGGATATTATTATTATTTCCACTCATAAATACTCCATAAATTACTAAACTGCATATAAATTAATAATTTGATCAGACACATTGCTGTCCTAGAAAATAGTATCAAACTTTATCGCATAACATCGCAATTTGGAATGGTAGAAAAATTCATACAACTTTTACGAGAACACGTAAACTATTAAAACGATCAAAATTCTAGATCTAGAATAACAGTTAAAAAAGTAAAATAAAAAAAAACTTAACTCCAATAACTTACATATTTAGAAAATGATTGTTAGCAACAAGTTAACTGGAGCACACTTAGGTTACTCCACTAAACGAGCTCGATAAGAATCGATTGCAATATATGGGGAAAAAAAGGAAAAGTAAAACAATAAAAATATCGTGAAAGCTGAAATCGAAAGCAACTTTCATTCATCCTTGGTAGCTTACGCCTTTAAAGTTACGACAGCCCGTCCTTCATCTATGAACATTTCATGAATGTAGATGTCGACGTCCGTGGAAACGTCGATCAATTGTAGCTCCAGGATCCTCGTGTTCGGACTGACTGGATCGTTGGTGATGTTCTTCACAACCGAAACAAATGTACAGCCCACTGTTAGCTCTTTAAAACGCATGCAATCCTGGAGTGTCCAATCGCCGTGCTTTGGTTTAACACCTACAAAAAAATAAATTTTGACACCATTTATAACACATGACCACAAGCCATAATTCGGTGAAACACACAGTACACCACCAATCATGTTTTTTACATACAAGAGGAGCACAGGGGAACTTGAAACAAATATTATTTACTGCGCAGCGTTTTCGACAATTTCACATATGCAGTCGGCCATACAATTTAACGGTTGACTTAGTTAAGCTGAATTACATGATGAAATTTTTTCCATTTTCTTGTGGAATGAGCTTTTTCATGCAAACTAAGCAAGTAACAAATAAAGAGGCCACATAAATAACCTGTAGCAATAGGATTCACTGACGATTTTCGTCGGTGAATAAGGGAAAAAATCGGATGATTTTTTTTGTCATTCCTGATTTTTTTTTCTAGCTAGAGTCCTGCTTAAAAGCAATAAAGAAATTTTAATGACGGAATTAGTTACTAAATTGCCAGCATTTAAACAAACTCACTGAGTGCTAAGTAATGCAATCACGTTTTTTGTCATCGTTTTCTGCGCTGATTGTCGTTTCCTTCCAACTTTTCATGTGTTTTATCGGAAGCATTTCAGAGTTTGAGCAGACCTTAACTGCTTAAAGTTGTCCTGGATCAAGCTATTCGTCACTATCTTAGCAGTCAAACTCACAAACGATATTCATGCCTAAACAAACATTCCAATTCCATTAAGAAACATCATGACATCATACCATCTTTCGTGATAGATCTGTACAAACAAATAACTTTCCACACTTTTCGAAATGTGAAGAATCGTCATCTAAATCTATGAACTCGTACATGGTTTCGCCTGTCTGAATTTACTTACTTCAGTGGCGACTGTCTGCCTACATTTCAACCGAATTGCAGCCCCAGCGGCCTTTATTCCTCCTTTAACATGATTACGACGGCACCCTGTTAGGGAGTTTCTAATGTAATTCTCTCAAAAAAACCTTATATGAGCCATCGATGGTACGCGTCGCCATGAACGTGTTAATCCGCTAATAATTATGTTAAAAATAACTGAAGAAACCTTAGACACTGTGAATCTATAGGGCTCCTCTATAGAAAATCTTATTCAGGAATCGCAGCAGTGCCAATGATATTTTGGATTGAATAAATAACAAAATACAGACGATTCTTATATTCCAAGCAAAACAAAGTGCAGAAAAGTACACTTACAACCAGCACTGTGTGTTCCCCAATAAAAAAAAGCTTAAAAAACACTTTTGGAAATTTCACTCTCGCAAACAGAGATTAATATACAAAAGGCCCACACTAAAGTCAAAGCAAAACAATACTCTTTGAGTAATGAAAATATTTAAAAAATCAAATCTGTTTAAAACTTTAACATCGACTCACCATGTAATTTGGCAGCAATAGCTTGCTTTGGCAGAGTGCGAAATTTCGCTGGTAATGTCTTGAGTTTTTCATTGCTTAAAACAGCAATGTCACCAAAATCACAGTAATGAACATGGATCATTGATGAATCCATAATATTTTCAATAGTGACCCTGTAAAAAAAAAAATTTTTGATTAAAGGAGGGACGAAATTTTGAGAAAACTCAAATACCTACCGATGATAATTTCCATCATCATGGAGGGCAGCATATGCTTGCCCTTCTTCAAGCATATCTGCTGGAATAAACTCATCATTATTCGAGCAATACTCTTGAAGTTCAGTCATCATTTCGACCAACTTTGGTCCATCGTTATACGGCTGTACCTAAAGAATGAAAAAAAACACAACGAAATAGCGTGAATTACAAGTCGCAACTACAAAAAAAACTTACAACAAAGTTGTTAGGATTCGATGCCATTGTAACCAGTACATCAAAAAATTGCCCAGTTCCAGGTATGAAGACATTTGAAGTCAATTTTGGTAGATCACCTCTGACAGGTGAACTTGGTACAGTAATTGGTGACTTCAAAGAAATCCCTCGTGTAATTGCAGTAATTTCGGACATCACATTTTGTGCAGTCTTATTTCCGCTGAAGGTCAGAGCTGAGCTGTTCAAACTTTTGAAGCTGTCTGATGTATCTGAGACGCTGTTGCTAAAATGATTTTGTAAAAATACAAGAAATATAGTTTCGCTTAGAACTGCACGTGGATCTCTTTTATTGCGGTCTTTTTTTACGCGATTTACTTTTTTACGCAGTTTTTCAACCCATTTAGCTTAACACAGGCACAGACACTAAAAGGTGTCCCAACAAGAGCGGAAAATTTAAATCTGGCGACATTTCGCCTGCTGTGTTTTGACAGTCAAACCATCATGACAGTTCGATGGTAGACAGTCCGCCATTATTACAAATGGATCGCTATTCGACACAAAAACGCACTCTTGTTGTTAAACATTATTTCAAAAATGATAAAAGTTTTACTGCCACGATTCGCAAATTGCGTCCAATTTTTGGTAGACAAAATGTCCCAGAACTGCCCAGATAGAAATAATACGCTGAATAATACAAAATTACCCCTTTGGTAGTTCTAGTGTAAAAGCTTGCGGAAACTTCACATAGGCACCTGTGAGATGAAAGCTCTAGCGGAGACGGAAATTAGTGGGAAAAATGTTGGTATCTCAAATCAGTCGATTTTGGATTGATATATACTTTTTAAGACCACAAGTTTAGTTGGTCGTGGCCTATCTGCCTTTCCAGGGAGCTCTTTGATGCCCTGCGTTCACTTTCTACTTAAATTTCATTTGCAAGTTTGAAGCAATATTTCGCTATGTTTAAAAATACCGGCCGGACTTTTTTAATTAATAAAAGATATACTAAATAGAAACGCCTAAAAATTCCCCCAAACACTTGAAAATTATTGCAAAATAAATCTCACAAAAATTACTTACTTCTCAAGCTCATATTCAATCTGTATCACTTCGTTGACATTAAAAAGTCCCTGATTGACATCAAAACGTCTGTAAACAACAATCAGTGGCACAAGAGCGTGCACAGCAATTTTCACCTGAAAGCAGTTTCACTATCAGATAAAATGATATGCAAACAAAAATTACTTACAATCGCTGGGCATTCGACTGGCAGCAATCCTTTTATTCGTGCAACAATTGACTCACTAATGGGAGGTATATTATGCAATTTTGCTTTGATTATTTGTCTGGGGAACTTGCTGAGAGCTGCACTAAGCGATTCCAAGCGGAATATGCGTGAAATGCTAGTTGCTTTCGTGACTCCATAATCCACGTAAAAGATGTTATACGTGCTGGCATTGATTTTATTCTCACCTTCTGCCAGAACGCCACGATACCACCTGTTATCAGTGGCGTCTTGGACGAGAAATAGATTGCTCCTTTTCATGTCTTCCTCGCTCACTTTGTGCTGGTCCTGTTTGAATTTGGATTCCACTAGTTGATTTACAAGTTTCTACAAAAAAGTATTTAGGTTTAACCTAACACATCTAGGCTTCCACCAAGACACAATTTCACCTGGACGTATAGCAATCCCGGATTCCTTACTTGGAGATAGATCTCTCCATTCGAAGCCACATGAGTGACGTTCACATTTGTCACTCCCGATTTTTTCAATTCAGGAGGTGGCGTGTCATCACAAATTTGATTCAATAACAATGGATTCAAATTCACGTCCTCGTTCGATGAGGTGTCATACAACACCACTTGAATCTTAGAGTTAAAGTCGTCCCCGTTGCTATTAGTCGACTCAAATAGCTCCTTCTTTGTTAAAACCTCACCAACCAAGGATTTCCCAATTAACATCGTGTCTAAATGTCGCTTTGCATTCGGATTCTCGGCGAAGTCTTCCAATCCGAACAGACTAAAGGGAATGGCCTGTGGTGGAAGCTTCAAGAACTGTGGTTCGCAAATAAACAACTGGTCCATTGCCAGCCACTCCTCATCGCCAAAATCAATGAAGAAGCATAAGCAATTGCCTGCCGACTTATCCATCTCTTCGACCCGCACCCGATGCCAACACTCAGACATACACACCAGGTAAATTTGACCGTATGTGATGGAAATAGGACGCGTTTTTTCAGTCAGCATATGCACGTCGATGTCATTCATTAATGAATCCAGTTGGTCACTGTAGTCCTTGCCGACAATTCGCGCCCACACCTCCACTGTTGATACACAGTAAGTGATATACAAGTTCCAGTACTTGCTCTCCCAGGGCAGAGTTATCCTGTCGAGCACTATGAATTCCGTCTCAGAGGCAGTTGAGGCAGCACCTGAAAAGCAATCAAGCGTTTAGACAAACCAGCTCTCCATGATTTGCGAATTTTTCTCACTTGATTCAGCCGTCTCCGAGTTGGCGTACACTATCATGTTATCACCAGCAGTTGATTCCATGACGAATTGATTCGACGACTCGACAAGAGAGAACCAGTGCTCAGGCAAAGTTTGGTGGAAAGTGGTCTCAAACAGCTCCGGGATGTTTTTGCAAAAGATACCGTGTGGATGATTCTTAAGCTCCTGATATATTTTCATGGCAATTTCAACGTCTGAGTCCGTGCAAATGGGGTATTTGTTTTTGGTCTCCGTAATTTTGATGTTCTCGATAGCGTTGGCAGCACAGGCCACCTCGGCTAGACCTTCAGCAGGATACTCATTTGGGTACGTGGTATACATCACGTCGTTCACAAGAACTCGGCATTGGTATAGTCCAGAAAATTTCGACTTGAGGGGTTTATACTCTGGCTTAGGATATCCTCGTACAGCACAGTACTGAGCTAGTGAAGTCATTGGATCCAACGTCGGGTTAAATTCAAAAACTAAGGGAGGTATAATTGGCTGCAAAAAGGGGAAAAGCATATTATAGACCTGGGGAGCGCAAACTAGGATGGAACAGCAGGGTCGACTTACCTTGTTTTCGTTTTCTTTAGTCTTATTAAGTTCCTTGTCTATCACAGAAGAGTAACTTACATGGCTAGGTGAATCTCCTCGTTGAGCAGCACCACTGTTGCCATTTTGGATGGCAGATTTAACTTTCAGTCTGTCTTGGATGGACATTTTCCCTAGCAAAGCAGGTCGACTCTCTGGTGTTAGTGGACTCTTTGGTGTCGGAGTGCTGGGAGATTGTTGTTTGTCTGATTCCCTCGTGGGAAATTCGCTTAATTCCAAAAAGGCAGGGGACTGGCCATATTTTATGGCATTATTGGCAATTCGTTGTAGTCTGCTGCTTAAATTCGTGTTCGATACGTGGTTGTTTTGGTCCACGTTAACTGGTGGTTTTGACTGTTTTCGTTGTGTTTCAGCCTGGCTCGTCTGTTGATTTGCCTGAACTTGACTTCGTTGAAGCCGTCCTTGCAAACTGCTTGCATTTCCAGTACTTACAAGTTTAGGCGCCGCCTGTGTCTTTGCGCTTAGTTTGTCACGTAAATCTGTCTGAATCTGTGGCTGTTGATTTCCACCACTCTTTGGGCAGTTAGTTGTTTTCGAAATTTGTTGTTGTGTTTGAGGCTGTTGAATTGGAGGCGAGAATTTCCTCTCTTTCTGTGTATTCCGATTTGCTTGGTTATTATTGTTATTACTGTCACCAGGTTTGTTAGTATTTATGTTACTTCGGACTGGGTGGCTTCCACCTTTCTTTTTCTTCGCTGGTGAAGACGGTAATTTTTGGAATACGTTTGATGAGTATGAACTTTTGTTCCAGGCTTGGTCAGATACTATAGGCTGTCGAAACTGAAATAATTGGAAATCAAAAAGTAAAAAGATATTACTCTAGCTCTAGAGCCACAAAGATTGAAATATTAGAAACGACACTTCTATTGCATTCTGACTGCTCCTAGCAAACGAAAACAATTCTTTCGATATTTTTCTGATTAGTCATAAGCCAACAGCAAAATAAGAAGGAAGAATTGAATTGACAAACAATTGTGGATGCAAATTCCAATCTGAAATTCCTAAACTCTAAGCTCTCCAAGTCGGGACGTAAAAGTTCTTGCATCAAAATTAAATAGAGAAAAGTTTATAGCGAAATTTCCAATAAACCAGGTTTCTGGTGCTAATACCGGATGGACGTATTTCAAAACTTCTCTGTCATAAATATGTAATGCTATTTATGAGAAATAAATTTCTTTACTTGTCTGAGGAAGTAAATCCAGTATTTTTTGTGTCCTGAAACCATTCAAATTTCTGTTCAAAGGCTAAACTTAAAATGTTCAATCTAAACCGCCTTCTTCTAAAATGGATTGAAAGCTTCCTACAGAATTCTTCAATTTGTGTAATAATAGAGCCACGAACTCCCTTCTCTCATCTTCTATGTATGTGAAGTGCATTAAAGCACACCCAAAATCTAGCTACCGATAGTCGCATACAGCTAGTTAGCTGGTTAAAATGACTGGGATTTTTGCAGCGGTGCAAAAAATATTTCACACCATTTAATCTTTGGCACATCTTGAAATAAATCCAGCCTGGATTTTAACTCTCATAGGGTAGGCCGGACGCACAGTGTTACGTGCCGTTAGATAAAGTCCAAAGGAGAGTCTTCAAACTTATCGGCATCGAATCGATAATATCAAACATTGAATTTCTGGAGCACGAATGTAAAATTAGTAGTCCCACTATGTGGGCTGCTGATTTGATTGCTCATATTATTTTTTTGATTCAAAACATGATGAACTTGCGAAAAGATTTTAGTCAATTCAGGTGCTTGACATATAGATGGCATCATCATAAAACATTTCGGGGGTTAATACTTTTTATAGTGATAGGATGCTCCTCTGGAATAGAACTCCGTTGCTAAATTTTATTCAAAGATGAGATTTAAAAGCCTAAAAATATACAGTTATAACAAAAAATGTTAAATCAATCCTGAATTTCGGATTGACAAGTGTCCAAGGAATATCAATTAGACAAGACTGACGACTAGGTAAAAACACTAATTTCAAAATCAAAAGTACATTCTTACTTCCACACATTAGCTTCTTACACTTTTGCCATTTAACAACGCAGGTTTTAAATAATTATCCACCTTATTAACAAAAAAAAGCAACAACAAAAGCGCTAAGAAACCACACACCCACAAAAACTTACCGGTGGAGTAGAACTTTTTTTCCTAGAGGCCCTCTGCCGCTTCACCATTGCACTGATGTGTGCAGACTCTTTGTTGGGTTTCGCAGAGACGCATGTCTAAAGTTTTTTTTTTAGAGAAATACAAAAAAAATTATATAAACGCCAAAAACAGAGAAAAAAGTAAATACTTCGCCTTGAAACTTGTTTACGACGAACTCTCCGGAAGAGGCAATCAAATCCTCAAGACTATGAAATCCGAATTTCTGGTAATTTATGCTGGTCCCTTCCAAAGCTCTGTAGTCCCTCATAAGTTCCCTAAGACTAGTAGGACATTTTCTTGAAACTGTAAGGGCACGGAGCACTGTAATTGCTTGTCTTGCTTCTGGCGGTACAGCTTGTGGTGACATTCTTACACAACAGAGGAACAAAAGCACTCAGTTAGATAGAAACGTAGCGTTCAGAACCGATTTGAACTGTTCACTGAAGGCTATCAGCTATTGGCTTTAAAAGAAGTCCAAAAACCAAACAAATACTATTTTAAATGCGGGACATCTCGAATGACAGAATAAAAAAACAAAAGGAAGCCACAGAATCACAAAACGTCTTCTAGCCTCATCATTAGCTCAGGCGCAGATCCATTCGGGCTGATTTCCCTGACCAATGCTCGTTGTTTGTTACCGAACCTGCAAATGAAAGATACTGAAGTGAGTTGAAGCAAAGTAAAAACGAAGAACCGGATAGAGGTAGAAAAATATCTTGAGAACCTAGCGCTATAGCAGCAACCAAGTAAGCCGAGCCAATCCAAGACCACATTTGAATCTTCGTGGCTTGTCTAAAATTTGCGAAAGGAGAAAGTTTGGAATTTTTTGTTGCGGTCGATCTTATGGGTGATTGTTCGCTGATAATCTTCAGAAGAGAGGGACCCACATTCGAATCGCCGCACTTATTTCCAACACCCAAGAGTTGTGGTATTTTTTATTAGCGCTCAAAATTTGATGGGCTTTTATTCTTGTTGCCTTGAAAATGATTTTTGGTTGAGTGAACATAGGTGTAGCTATAGTAGCGCTGTTAAATACTGTGAGAAAATGATAGAAAAGGAATTAATCAGAAATTTTTATTGGGGCAGATGTAATTTGATTTTCATAATTGTAAGGCATGAGTGCAACCCGATTTTTTTTATTTTCAGTGGGATTTCTCCACACTGAGAAGTAACCATTGGGTAAAAAAGTGTCACTGAACTCACATCAAACGGTTCCGTTTTTGGCAATATCTGTTTTCCTCCGGGAAATCTAGTTTGTTGCATTGTTACGTAAAGACTGGTGTGCAAATTATAATTTCATCAGCGTCGCCTGCACAAGAATTCTTTCTCACGTTTTTTCATGAAACTGAGTGAGGGAACTCGTTGATAACACCAAAACTTTATCAGCGATACCACAGGAAGAAGTGCGAAGCATGAAATGACTGAAAGAATTTTCTTATCACTATCAAATTTGGTGTAAAAAACTTCAGATATTCATTTCACATTAGACCTAGCAATGGATTTCATCGAAATTGTTTATTGGAAATCATTCTCACAACAGTAGATAGTTGATATCATCGTTGTTTCTGACAAGGCGGTAGAGGCTGTAGAACAGCAGAATGGTATCCTGATATGTTACTGCTATATGGAATTGCTAGAGGACGAAAACACAATTTTACGTTATAAAACCGACGAAATGCACAGGACGAGCTCAGTCGGAACAGAATAACAAATATTTAATCAAATGGCTTAGGGGAACCCGGAGTTAAGTGGGCATTGCTTTTTTTCTCTGGTAATTCCCGTTAACAAAATATTGATGTTGCCTCGTTTCTTATACAGAAGTAAGTCCAGAGTCATTTTTCGTCCCTCTGCCAAGAGACGTTTTGGCTGATCCGCATTGGAGAGTTCCTAGACAGTTCCCCAATCTCGATATCTTTTGTTATTTCGAGCATTTGTTTATAGGTTAACTGACTCAGTCGCATGCAATATGCTCTGCCCTTTCAATAACCTCCAGGCACAGTCTGCATACATCATCCTTTATGATTCCCATTCTTTAAGGTATCTTATCTTATATCTTAAATTACCTTGACCAGTAAGTAGTCAAAGAAACTCGCTCCTCACTCCATGATTAGAACTTTTATTCTGGTCATTCCAGACGACAGCCTAATTGCTTTCTTAGCCTGTCGGTAAATTGTCATATTTTTCCATCGATTTTGGTGTTGTTTTATGACCCATTCCTCGCCTCGGTAACCTTCTCCACGCATCCCCAATGGCGAAATATAATTCTTGACCTTGAAAGTCCATAACCGACCCCTGCTTTGTTAAGGAGTCAGGTTTTATGTTCCCTTCGATCGCTATTTATATTCTAACCCAACAAAGTGTTACCTCACTGAATTCTGTCATATTCGCAGCTGACCTGCAACCTCGTAATGGCGAGAAAGAAGCTTTAAAAATTATATAATTATGAACAAA
The DNA here is from genome assembly GCA_006980735.1 of Dasypogon diadema. Lineage (NCBI taxonomy): Eukaryota > Metazoa > Arthropoda > Insecta > Diptera > Asilidae > Dasypogon > Dasypogon diadema. Next base: position 14,913 of record QYTT01084020.1, read on the forward strand.
TATGATATGGATCGGTTTTTGAGGAATACTCCGAACAATCTATTCAAATAATTCTTTATTGGTAGTTCAGTGTTTCGAATACTGGTGTGACTCGTCTTCAGGAACTTTTTAAAGAAATAATAATAAGTAGACCTCCAAGTGACCTTTACATTTAACCCTGGGTTAAGCTCGAGGTCACTACCAAGTGCTCCCTTCGCTTTCTTCCTATTCTCCTTAATTGTATCTATCTACCTCCAAACATTTTCGTTTTAAAAGAAACGATTTGTATTGGGTATAGCTTAAGGTTTCATATGGCAACCCTGTGAAGGAATCGTCGAAATTGGCTCATTTCTGAATATGATCTCTAAATTTCAGTAAGGTATCTATCTACTAAATTTCAAGTCTCTAGCTTAAAAGAAAGAAAAGAAAGAAAAGAAGGAAAAAAAGGAACAAAGAAAAAAAGAAGAAAATTGAACATTTTTGATTAAGGGGTTTTCCAAAAGATGATGACGAAGAATCGAGGAGCAATACAATACATCATAAAATTTGAATTCTCATTTCATTCCTATCAATTGTTAATGAAAAACAAACCGATCTAAACATAATTTCTTGCACAACTGATAAAGAAATGGTATTTTTTTTCTTTTTTTCTTTCCCGGCACGACGCCTTCAAGTTACACTCGACTACCATCAACAATACAAATGATAAAATATTGCTGATAACACAAAAATATGCCAGCAACAAGTTGTGAGTGATTCTTGGGATTCTGTTGCATTGTTACTGTTTCGCAAAAACACAACGGTAAACCTCGACTCAATCAATCGTATCGAGTATGGACTGCTTAGAATTCATGCTATCATGATAAATACGTAAAATATTCTTTTACACACAAAGGGCAACATGAAATGTAAATCTATCTCTTCATCACCCTATCGTATAACTTGTGAAGCAGTCTGGTATTGACAAGCAAAACATTGTAAGGAGCAAGAGATAAGGTAACAAAAGTAAACTTCAATTAAAGACAGTCGTTATTTACAGAAAAAATTGGCCCAAAATATCCGATTTTAAATGCAAGTAATTTTGAGCAGGTAACAAGTTACAGGGTGATCAATAAAAGCACTCAATATCTGGAGGACCTCTCCATTTGTAGAGGCATACAAAATGACCTCCCCAAGTCTACGAGCAGCCATCAGCTATACCAGCAACCGCTCGGATGGCTTTGACTCATCTTCCTATGAAGATAACTTAGAAAAAGGCTGCCCTCAAAAATATCAGGATGAGTATCCTGGCAGTCAATTTCTCGAGGGAGTTGTTAACTTCCAAAGAGGTAGAGGCAGTAAAAAAAGCGACAGCCACGAGAACCATGGAGTGATGGAAGTCGATAGTGAGTCTGGTGAATCAAGCCATGGAAGAGTACTGAACAAAATTCCTCATTCAAAGGTTCCCCTTTGACTACTTTCCCAGCAGTCCATACCTTGACTGACCAGCTTTTATGCAAGAATCTTGGAGTCTTAAATGCCAAATTAAGGGTCTATAGTAGATAGATGTAAGCAGTTTTACAATACTGTATATGCTGTTCCCCAAGCAGCATCAATTCTTTACAAAAGTAATAGTTTGCGACTTAGCTGCAACCCTGGCTGAGGTACCAACACCAAGAGATAGGCAGCAGGCTATCTTGGCATCGAGATATAGAAAAAGCTTTTCCGGATGAGATAAAGAGACAAATGAAATATTGCAGGCAGAAAAACAGACTGACAGAAGCAGTGTCATCAACAAGCGAGGTGTCTTTAAAAATGTCCAGTAAATAATTTTGAAATAACTAGCAAAGGAAATGACCCCATCTTTACCAGCGTTCTTCATGAGCAGATCTTGGGCTTAGCTCTAGCTATTGGAAGCCAATGCAATGGGCTTTCAAGATCGGAGGAAGATTAGATTTTATTAGTAACAGCCCCAATGTCCCCTGTATTTTCGTGGATATTACCTCCATGAATAGAATAAGCGCAGACCACATTTCCCCGAAACATATTCAAGAAGTGCACATCTTCTTGCCTCTTAGTTAGATACCCAGGCATTTGGGTAAAAGACAATACTTGAGTAAGACTCCCACATTAGGCGATTCCCAGGTACCTCTGCAGGCAAAACAATCGTTCCTGCCGCTAATAAATGCCACGAATCGAAATTTCCAGGTGTCAACGACTGCAGATTTCGCTGTTGTACTTTCACAACCCACGTCAGACCCAAAACGCAAGCAGAACTCCGATGTTTGCACACTGACATTGCTAACCTGAATCGCAAGATAAGCAAGCAACGGAGACGAGAGCGCTGGAATTTCTGGGTCATCAACTCTAATTATTATTATTCCACAGCAACCCCGAATTTGTAAGTGCACGCCATTCTGGACTGGCCGACAGCAGCAGATCTGGGCGAAACTACAGTGCGCTCACCCACAAGCACTTTGGCATTTATAAACAAAATTTAATTAGGAGGGCTACGTAGACGTAGAATTATGGGCTCTTGAAACTTCCTATCGGGAAACTAAACAAATCAGGAATTTGAGTCTCGACTATGCGACTTCTTATCTTCGGTTTCCCCGCCGGAATGTGATTTTCGCCTGCTCAGCACTACGGCACTCGGCTTCTCAGCAACTACAAAGCGCAAACAAAGCAGTTAACAGTTAGGAAATTGAAAAAATACCACCGCGACCATGGCCAAGTGTTCAAAGATGCTGGAATTAAGCCAGAAACGTAGAAAAATTATTGGAGGCTGTTCAAGCGGTCATTTTTTGCGGCTGGGTCCCTGAGCTGCTGCCCTCACAGACCGAGTGGCGTAGCTCCAAGCTGGCATTCGAAATTGATTTGTCATGACAATCACGAAATTTAGTCCACAATTCGCGAATAAGACGAAATTGGCCAAGAAAGTGCCGAATGCTACCAAGTGCACTGGGGCGCCTGAATTCCATTCACAACACGCCACAGTGGTCGCAGTGCCTCCTTCAAAACGACGGCAAGATGCTCCTACTTACCTCGAAATCGCGTTCGATTATTTTGCGTTTTTCCACATGACACAAAAGAAATATACGGATTTCATGAAAATCACACAACACTTCTGGTTTCTAAGGTCTCTAAATTTCCCAGGAAACTTCCACAAAAACTTTTTAAAAATCCTAAAGAGAAAAATTATACGACGGCGACACAAATACACAACTCACTCGACCAGCGTTCTCGAAGAGATTGATGAAATCGGGTGAAACTAGGAACGAGACAAGAACGAGACTGTCAACAAAATCAGTGCAACAAGAATAGACGTATAAATTTACGTGCTCAAGAATGAGATAACTACAGGAATGGAAATGTTGCCAGGGAATGGTGGATATTGTGCAACTTTTGCCTAGAAAACGACGATTACAATCACCGCGTTTATACGAACAGGGGAAAACCGCTTTATGGTTTGGAGATACACCAAAGTTTGGGTTTATGGCATAAATGGTGCAAATCAGGTCTTTGACCAATGACAGCCACATAATGGTTATACCTATTTAAGGCTTTCGTGTTTATACGTGAAAAATAAAACGGTTTTCCTCTGCTCGTATAAACGCAGTGACCGATGGGCTGCGGCCACAGACCTGCTGCGGCAACTGCTGCAGCGTAAGCAGAGTTGTCAAAAGTTAAATACAAGTTTTTGGTTTCAATGGGCGACTGCTGCATAACCGAAGCTTAAAGTTGCCAACTTTTTAACTTTGCAGCACACATTGCAACAGTACTGTTAATTTTTACCTCCGAATTCGATATTTCTCATAAAACCATTGTTTTGTGTCTGAATAGGTTTGTTCAACGAGCTGCTCTAGGTTGAGCTGGAGCCAAATCGAGCATGATCTGTGTTCAATGAGACCAAAAACTTGCTCTAACTTGCTCTAAACTGACCT
>QYTT01084020.1:18834-43087 GCA_006980735.1 Dasypogon diadema
CTAAATTTCCCAGGAAACTTCCACAAAAACTTTTTAAAAATCCTAAAGAGAAAAATTATACGACGGCGACACAAATACACAACTCACTCGACCAGCGTTCTCGAAGAGATTGATGAAATCGGGTGAAACTAGGAACGAGCGAGACAAGAACGAGACTGTCAACAAAATCAGTGCAACAAGAATAGACGTATAAATTTACGTGCTCAAGAATGAGATAGCTACAGGAATGGAAATGTTGCCAGGGAATGGTGGATATATTGTGCAACTTTTGCCTAGAAAACGACGATTACAATCACCGCGTTTATACGAACAGAGGAAAACCGCTTTATGGTTTGGAGATACACCAAAGCTTGAGTTTATGGCATATATGGTGCAAATCAGGTCTATGACCAATGACCGATTTACAGTCACATAAAATGGTTATACCTATTTAAGGCTTTCGTGTTTATACGTGAAAAATAAAGCGATTTTCCTCTGCTCGTATAAACGCAGTGAATGATGCGGCTGCGGCAGCTGCTGCAGCGTAAGCAAGAGCTGTCAAAAGTTTACAAATTTTTGGTTTCAATGGGCGGCTGCTGCATAAGTCGAAGCTTAAAGTTGGCAGCTTTTTAACTTTGTAGCACAGCTATAACCACAGTTGTGCTTTTTTGAAGACGGGGTAATATTGGCAAAATAAACGCAAACGATGAACGTTGAAATTTTAATTCAAAAGTTGAGCTACCACATCCGAAATATAAAAATATTAGGAGAAGAGCTCAAGTATGGGCGAAAGTTTTCTTTTGACAGTTCTGTTTGTCACAATTTTTGCTTCAACCACACGAGCTGCTTCAAGGCGCGCTTTGGCTTCAACCGCAGCCGCGCTGTAACTCCTCCTTAAGAGGTCAATTTAGAAAGGTAGGAGTTTCACAGAGGAAAATGAGAATTATTACGCTAAAACGTGAATGCCGAAAGGCATTATACTAACGGGAAATTAGTTCCTTAATAATTAAACGTAATATTTATTATATAATTTTGGCTGTCTTTTTCTCAATTAAGTTATATCTCTGAACATTTCGTTAAGTTATTGACTAACTTAAAGAGTCTAAAGCACAGAAGAAGTCCCGTTACAGACCTCACCTGGCCCGCCTTAGAATTAACTATATTTTCCAGGCCACTTGAAGGGAACTTATTCCAACGAGACACACAAAAAGTCAAAATAAGAACACCATTTAATATAATGGAAAAAATATTGCAACAGTACTGTTAATTTTTACCTCCGAATTCGATATTTCTCATAAAACCATTGTTTTGTGTCTGAATGATTGTTGGGAAATTTTATCCACCCAGGACAGAGCTTATTCTCCATATTCTCTGATGGCACAGTATTTTTTGCCATAGACAAAGCGAAATCACTGTCAGCTAAATTTTGATATCCTCCAGAAGCCAATAGTCTCAAACTTGAGGCGATTCTTAGAATAGGTGGCATATAAGTACGCCTTTTCCCTTTCTGAAGTTCGATACATAAATGCGTCCTTGCACAGCGCCTAAAGCAGTTTACAAATCTAAAAAAAACTGTTTATCACATTAATTAATCAATAACTTACGCAGATTCTGAAATAGATGATGGATTTGTAGAATCAGGTAACAACCTTCTGTAAACTTCAAACCCTTTTTTCCTCTCATCTTCAACATTTATTAATAACAAGTACCTCAACACTGGCATTTTACTTTTAAAAACACTCAAAACTTAAAATTCTTACAATGGCAGACGGACCACCAGCGGTTAAAAGCCAGAGGAATCGCAGAACAAACTGGTATATCGAAAACAAGTATCCTCCGGATGAGCATTTGGGTATGACAAAAATCATCGCAAGATGGGTATACCGCGAATTTTTGCAGAAAGTACGAAGAACTAAGTGCTGCCAGCGATTTTTGGAGTCGTATAAAGACGACGTAGACAGTGCTGTCCATAGAATTGTGACAAGGGATGAAAGCATGGTTCTTTAATATGATGAGAATCCTTTGTCCAAAAGGGATTCAGTGGAGTGGCATCGCCCCGGAGAACACTGCTGCTATTTCAAAGGCTGCTGTTAACGAATGCGGCTTCAAGGAATTGGATTATCCACCTTACAATCCACAGATTTTCAGGAAAGTTTAACTCCGACGAAGAAGTTTATGAGGCGGTTAGGCAGCATTTTGAAGATAAATCTTCAGACTACTATTTTAATGGTATTGATTATAATAATAAACTACTGTCTTTCTCCTCTCCCACCCCTCCTCCTACCTTAGGCCACGAATACTTGGACCGCACTAACGTATGTTAACTTATATGCCTAGAAATTGCAATCGATTGCAATCCTGAACAAGCCCATCATTGGACCAAAATTTTTCCAATACCATGAGGCTGATGTGGTTTTCTATTTTTTGACTAGAGTTCCAAGTGATCTACTGATTTAAAACTACAACTAGATATTTAATAGCATTTGAAAACTGAATGGTGATTCCCTCAAGCATACTGTGATTAGGGCACTTAGCAATTAATGTGATGTGATTGTCATTTTTGCGACTTTGTTGCATTCACGTCTTTGGGCCCCATTGTGATTATCGATTGAAATCGCACTTAAGCCAAACAAATTTTAAAGAAATTTGAAAAATCGGATCCTTTTTTTATTAATTGGATTCAATAGTAAAAGGCCTTTCGCATTTATGAATTTAGGTTTTACTAAAAGTCGCTTTCAATCGAGCTTTCTCGTTCCCCATTAAGACAGTTATCATCCCATGTAAAACCAAGGAATTAGAAAATCTTGGCATCTGCAAGAACAAAGCTTGGTTTTACTTAATTCAATGTGTTTATCTGAAAATTAGCTTTAGGAGCAAGGGATACAAATAGGATGAGGAAGGGGGAAAAATAGAAATCAAAACTATTTCATCGAAGTGGAATTTTATTTGCTTTTAAATATAATTACAAGGTACTATTTATTCCATGAATATTCAAGTAATTGAAGAAATTATACAAATTCTACGTCCTAATTGTAGTAAGAGTGATAAACGAAAAGAAAAATCACCCGGTCTTCGTATTGGAAGATAAACCGAGTGAGGGAAAATAAGAACAATTCGTCAAGCTGTAACAAAACTAAAGAAAAATTCCAATTCGGCTTTTACGTGAAATTTTATGATTTTTTTCTTTATACAATTTTTATTTTAATAACAAAAAAAAAACCGTTAAGGTCCACCCCTCCAAGAATCCAAAAACAAGGAAATGTGGGGAGATTTTATATCGAACTTTAAAAAATGCCACAATTCATCAAGAAAAAAAAAATCGCAATTGTCGATTTTTTCAAAACACATCTGACAGGGCGACACACAACAAAAGGGAACGCCCAGAAATGCAAAAAAAATTTGAAAAAAGATTTTCAAGCCAGACACTTCTTCAAAATTCGGCTGTGTTCTCGTCGTTCGACATCGTCACACAGTCGTAAAAACAATTCTACTCCTCCACAAATATACAAAAAATCTCCGCGTAGGCACATTCGACTGCAAAAAATTGCTGGTAAAAAGGAGGGGTTTGTGTTCTCAACAATTCGTTCAAAAAAAGAAAGAAAAAACTTTCGTGGCAATTTGACAATAGGAAAGAAAATCGAAATGATTTCTCCTACACATAAAAAATAGTCGGTTCCCCCAATTTCAAAGGATAAAAGGCTCTCATTCAAAGTTGAAGGATGATTTCAATTTTCTCTTCTTTTTTTGCAATTTTTTTCTTGCATCTAAATTTGTTGCAAAGAATTTTACGATTTTTTTAACATTTTTGTTAATTTTTTCAATTTTTCTTCATAATTGTGTTTTTGTATTGTTGTATATAAATAATTCAATGATTCTCGCCTCCTCCTCCTGCTCCTACCCACATATACTTCTTATTCATGTTGAATCACTTCAGTAAATGTTGTAGATATATTTTGTTTTTTTCTCATATTTTATAGTTTTTTTTATCACTTAAGATTTTTTTTATATGTTTTGCTATTTTTTTGTTGCTTTTTCTTAAAAGTTTTGTGTTTTTACCAAATATCAAAAAAAGTAGACTTCAAGTTCCCCTTATAGTTTGTAATTTCAAAAATTTTTTTTTCTGTATTTTTACGAAACGAAAACAAAGTTAGGGACGCGCAGAGCAAAGCTAATAATAATAATTAAAAAAAAACGTCGTCACCGCGAAACCATGGTAGCGAGCGAAGAAGAAAAATAACGCACTGCAATTTTGCTAATTCTAGATATTTTTCAAATTTTCTTATAAAAAGAGTAAAAAAAAAAACAATTAGGGAAATGATATTAAATGAAATTCAAGGCATTATCAGTAAATAACAGAGCAGCTTCGTTCAAATTAATGCAGGCCGTCTGTTCTGAGAAAAATGAATGAATTTCCCCCTGATATTTGGAAAATTTCCTAATCTGGCTCTCATAGATTCGCCTCAGAGATCGACAGATTTCTTCTTCTTCTTCTTCTACAACTAAATTAGCACTACCGGCAAAAAATTAAAAAATGAAAATTTAGAAAACAAAAAAAGGCTAGAGAATAATAAATGAAAATTGGAAATAGCAGTTGAGTTCTCGATTAATGCTGCTGCCCGTCCTTCGAACGTGTGTAGTCGCCGTATTTATTCGACCTTGGCAACGTTTTGTTGCTTGGCCTGATGGGCTTGGAGCACAGCAACGGCTTCGTCAACTTTCGCCTTGAGCGAGGAGCTATCCTCAAGCATGTGCAACAGCTCAGAATTTTCAATTTCCAGCAACATACCGGTGATTTTGCCAGCCAAATTGGGGTACATTCTCTCGATCATTGGGAAAAGACGCTCCCCGAGCATCTGTTTCTGGTCAGATGCAGTTGCATTAGCCAGAAGCGAAGCAATCAGTGGCTCTTGACCTGCACAAATTATAAGTAGCAAGACGATTGTGTGAAGCCAAAATAACTTACCTTTTGGATGCAATGCCTGAACAGCAGGCTGTGGTTGGACCGCTTGAGTTGGTGGGTTGCGCATATTCGGGGTGTACTTGTAGTTTGGAGCGCGAGTCTGAGCAGCTGAAGCAACAGGAGCAGCCATCTGAGCAATTATAATAAAATAGAATATTTAAATTACATGGACACACGATCATCTTACCTGCATGTTGGCAGCGCCAGCTTGTTGACCAGTAATAGCCCTTGCAGCAGGATTGCGTAGAGCAGCAGCTGCTGCGGCAGCATGGGCGCCTTGGTTCTGAGGAGTTCCTCGAACAGCAGTCGCTGCAGTTCCTGGTCTGAATTGTGCGGTCGAGGCAGTTGCTGCCATATTCGGGAAACCGGCAGCAGCAGCTGCGCCGGCGCCCTGAGCAGTTGTGGTTGGGCGTACTTGACCTTGAGGCGCCCAACGTGGAGTAGTTCTGATCTGAGTAACTTGTGGGCCAAAGAATCTCTGAGGCTGGGGCATTGTCGGAACGAAGAATCCTGTGGCACCGCTTGCGGGGAACATCTGCCCGATTTGTTGCATACGCATTCCAGACACGTGACGCATGTACTGAGCAGCCAAATGTGCTTTACGATCTTCTTTGCGCTGAGCAAGGGCCACATACAGCGGCTTCGATCCAATAATGCGACCATTCATTTCCGTTACAGCCCGAGTGGCTTCATCGGCGGAATTGAAGCAAACAAAACCAAATCCTTTAGAACGTCCATCTTCATCAGTCATCACTTTGGCTGATGTAATTGTTCCAAACAAGGAGAATTCTTTGCGTAAACGCTCGTCGTCAATGGTGTCATCCAAATTTTTCACATACAAGTTGACACCATGGAAGCTGTCCTGACGTTTCTTCTTCAGCTCTTCGAACTTACGTTTCAATTCTTGTTGACGTTCTGCTTTCTTTTGGGCCCGCCCAACATATAAAACTTTTCCGTCAGGAAGCTCTTTGCCGTTTAGAGCATTTACAGCGGCTTCAGCTGCCTCTGTTGTTTCGAATGCAACAAATCCAAAACCTTTTGATTTCCCATCATCCTTGGTCATAACCTGGAAACCAAGGAGAAAAAAGTTAGAAAGAACACAATAAATCATTTTTACTACATTCAAAAACTGAGCTTAATGGCGAAATCTAATAAAGTGACAGGGAATGAAGATTTTCAGCAAGGAAAGGCAAAAGATTCTCTAAACACAAAGGCATCAATCACCATCATATTAAGCTACATTTTCCACTTGATAGCAAAAACTGTTTTCGAGTATGCCTTTCAACTACTGAATGTCTTCCAACGGGACGACCTCGTATTTTATTCTATCAAATAAAGTAGGAGGGGGGATAAATTGTTCTTAGTACTGTCACCAACCCTTCTTCAGTCGAGCAAACTACAATCACGTGACTTGGTAAGGAGTGGAAATGATTCTCTTACAGCCTTGAATCTTAATCGAACCACAAGTAAAGTTTTAATAGTTCGACCAATGGGTATAGGCTGTGAAATATATTTTAATCTACAGTATAGCATTTACCTTATGGCTGGTGATTTTCCCGTAGGGTTCGAACATCTCTTTCAATTTTTCATCGTCCCATTCTTCACCGAAATTTTTCACGTAAACATTTGTGAAGAGTTTTGCCTTTTCGCCCAGTTCCTTTTCACGTTCCTTGCGGGGAATGAATCGTCCAACGTAAACTTTTTTGGCTCTCAATAACATTCCGTTGACCCTTTCAATTGATGTTTGTGCAGCTTCTTCAGTCTCGAAATGAACAAATCCGTATCCTTTTGAGTTGCCCTTCTCATCCTGGGCAACTTTACAGCTCAAAATATTTCCAAAAGCTGAGAATGTGTCGTATATGGCTTTGTTATCGATCCTTTTGTCTAAATTCTTTATGAAAACATTTCCAACACCAGAACGACGAAGAGAGGGATCTCTCTGTGACCACATTATACGAATAGGACGATTTTTCATCAAATCAAAGTTCATAGTATCAAGTGCACGTTCAGCTGAAAAGAGAAAAAAGAAATCATTTCGTAAATAAAACGTTGCAAACTAGTTTCAAAATTGAGGATTTATAAATCCTGCGATGATGAATTCAACCCTTCCGCGACAGGCACCTAGCTTCGCTGTACTCGTCCAGAAGCACCCAAAGCTACAACGTCTACACGGCTGGTGCACTTCTACAATCAGAGGCGCCAGAAGCCTGGTAAGTTCCTCTAAGCATTTGCAGGCCGTAGCTAATTTCATTATTCCATAACTCGTGCATAAAGGTCAATTGCGACAAGACAACTATAATTAGAGAAAGGCACCAGAGCTTAATATGCCAGGGTAAATCGTAAATCGCAAATCAATATTCACAAGAAAAGTGTACTATTTGATTCCATCAGGTCCATCACAGAGGAGCAATTATCAATTCTTCGTCTTTCATCATCAACTTCTATTTAACGTGCAAATCAGATTGCGTTGTAAATCCATGTTTCGAAGGCAAATTGTGTCTGGCAGAAACTAGATCGGTTCATTTGCTACTTTCAAGTGATACTGTGGCATTCCTCCTCTTGAAGCGACGTGTTGAAAAAAGTACAGTCATTACTTCGTAGACTTGATAGCTAGCAGCTGCTCGCGGGGTTCACCCAATAGTAAGTAGCCAGCGAGCACAGCAGTACTTTGACCTACTTTCACATTAATCTAAGTAGAGTTCGCTGCTTATGCCAACCATGACCACATATTCTATACTCAAAGAAGTACTTTCGAAATAGTAAAAGTGTTTTCCAGTTCATTCTTGTTGTCATATAGAAGAAGGAAAGGAATTCACGGTGACGAATAAAATCGTGAAAAGCAAAGTTGTGGTGATGAAAGTGATCTGAAGAGGAATGCGGAACTGGAGTAAAGCGATCAATTCAGTAGCGATTACCACTACTACCAGCAGCCCGAAACTAGTTTTGCTTTTTTAACTTGGTATTTTTGAAGGTTTCGCTATTGATAACGGAGAGGAATGTTCCAAATTATTCATATCTGAGAGATGATGAAATTTTCATCTTTTACAAGTCAATATGGAATATTGATCTTACTGGCGAAACTATTAAAAATTAGAGCAAACAATGGTACTGTGTGTTCCGATGCGGACATAGTAAAGATCCCATAAGAGATCCCACCTAGTAGGTTTCATCGCTTGTTAATGTAGCAGTGTTGATTATTGACTGGATGGATATTATTTCACATCAATCAATGGATACACAACTGCACAATTGGAATTTTGCAACATTTCTTGTACGTCTCGCCTACTAAGAAAATTGTTTAGATATGATTACGTAACTTCACATGATACGTGCAATATAAGGAAATTGAAAATAGTTTTAGAAAAAAAAAAGTGTAAAAAAAACTCTGATGACAAATGTGCTATACTTTACTTTGACCCTCTATGCCTAGCCTAAGTATTTATTGTGTAAAACAAATTCAAAAAATCTGCAACTAAAAACAAATTAAGAACAGCTCTGAGAGCAATCCATTCCATTCACTCAATTCAATTTAGTGCGATTAAAAACAGTAATATCCTCTTTCCTTTAAAGTCACATATACATATCGGCTTATACTCAGACCCTCAGTAATTGCTTTTATAAAGATAAATACATATTCTTGAAGACGCCCCTAATTAGAAATCACGATACCGTGTGCCACCCACAATTCCCAATTATCTGGGTTTCGAAGCGTTTTTTATCTTGAGGATTATTATAAAATGTAATGAAAATTCCTACCATAAAATACATTTAAATGGGGAAAATAAAATTCAACGCTCAATCGTGGTAATGGCAATTATTCCTTTTCTGGCAAGGACTGTTATCATGTTCTAAAAATTGGATCCTTTGCACAAGATTATACTAGAGTTTCTTTCCCTAAATTGATTTTGTAACCAATATTTCTTCTATAAAAACCACCACAAGTACATCAAAACTGCAATAAAACACATGCAGATTTTTATATGACCCACTACTAGGTGGGCATTTATAAGAAGAAGCATTACCATTTGCTTGCAAGAAATTAAGTAATTGCTTCAAGTTATGTTCATAAAAAAAAGTGAAGGAAAAGGTTTTGCTTCATAATAAAAGATTTTAGTTTTCTCGTATTTATAAAAAGAAGCGTTTGCTTGAAAACTGGAGGACTTGCTTCTGAAAAAAATGTATCTAGTCCTCATGCAACTTCTTTTCAATAAGTTTTTATTAGTTTGCTAGAACGCATACAACGTGTATATATTATGCTGTTTTTGTAAGCTGAACTTCCATTTCGGGTGTGCAGTTTTACAGTGATGTTATTGCTGATGTGGTGCATTTACGGTTTACAAACCCAGGCATACGCCCAGTGAATCGGATTTCAAAACATTATTTTCATTTGAAGAGGTCCATTTGGTGTGGTTGGCGAACTATATTCTAGGAGAGAATCCAGTAACTCGTGTATTTCTACGTTATTGTACGGATCTTGGATTGAATAACAGCGAGATAACGGAAAAATTGAGATGTATGTACACAGTCCACAGTGTCCAGAATATTTCATGAAGTACTTGATCGTGTTGTAGAAAAGGCTGGAGAATGAATGGATTCGGTTCCCAGTAACAGAAAATCAAATCATGCAGGCCAAAGAGAAATGGTTCCTTCCCCAACAGCTATTGGCGTTATTCACACATATTCGAGTTGACACATGCGACCAGAATTGTGTTATAACCAGTATTGATGCAAGATGGCCTGGATCAGTTCACGATTTTCGCGTATGGAAGAATTTATCTGTGTGCGAAGTCATAAAAAGGACAACGAACACTGTACTGCTAGGGGACAGTGAGCCATGTCTCATGACTCCCTACCAAAACCCCCAGGAGGAATATTAAAAAGCCTTCAACAGGTTGTTTACATCACAGCGAGTTGTGTTTGAGCATGCATTTGGACAACTGAAACGGCTGGTCCCTGTTCTGAAGTATGGAAGCAAAATAAAATACCCTAAAATAAATACCTACGGGATACAGATTTTGAAAAGGATGAAGAAGAAGAAAATGTAACATCGTGAATCTTTAGTACCTTTCACTTCAAGTATTTCCTTGCAAAGAAAAGAAAAAGATTATTAATACGAATTAAAACAAAACCTTTTGCTTCTACCTTATACTTCAATTCAAAGTAAATGCTTCATTTTTATAAATACGAGCTATTATCACCCAATACAGAGCTTCCTAAAGTGATGAGCTGCGTGTATTATCACTCTTCTATGATATGGAGAAAAAAAATTACAAAATGCAAAAATATTATGCAGAGGAAATATTAAAAACAAAATTTACTCTTTGAAAATAAGTTCTATGAGAAGTGGGTTGTTGCAAAATTTATATTTTTAAATTTATTTAGATTTTCCCTAAAAGCAAGGTTTCAATGTCAGTCAGTCTTCGAGCGGAAGGTTCAGGATTTTGTACCCCAGGACGCGGAAGGTCCTTTTCAAGACCAAAAAGAACGAAAAAGCCAGGAGTCAGGATAACCAATTACTCCTTACTTAATTGAAATAAACAATTAGAAATATAATATCTTCTAAGGAGTGGCGAAATTTTTGTGCATGCACCTTTAAGATAACCACAAAAGTTACTAATTTTATTTCAGCGCTTTATATGAACAATGAAACGAAACCGCGCTGTCGAAATTCGAAATGCGGTCCGGTTGTTAGGCACTGGTTGGTTGACAACGACCTTTGATTTATGGATTGGATCAGGTGGAATTATCAGCTGGCCACCAAGATCACCCGGTCTGACACCGATAGATTATTTGTACTTTTTCTTGCATGAAGGAATATGTCTATTCTACAAAAATTGATATGACAAACCAGTTAGAAACACAAATTTTAGAAGCAGTGAAAAGGATTAAGAATATTTTAGTCACTATCAATCTGTCAAGAAGCGTCGAACGACGCTCTGTATTCTCTCTCTGCCGAGCACAATATGGAGGTCACAAAGAGCAATTATGATAGCCTTAAATACTTTGAAAACAGTTAGGTTTGATAATTATTTTAACAAACTATTAAAAAAAAAAATAGATTTATTTAACTTTAATTTTTCACAATTCTATTGTTGTCCATGATTAATTCGGAACAAAAATTTTCTACTCCTGTTCTTTTCTAGCTTACACTTATTTTGAACGAAATCAGTGTGTAAACTCTGTCTGAACGTTGATACATATTCGAGACCAATGGCCGACTCAAGCATTTTTGTATGCTTAACTCACGAATGTTTCTATATAAAACCGGTCTCGAATGTGCCAAGAAAAAGGAAAATTTGCAGACATGATTTCCCCGCGGCGCTTACCGCTACATGAATAGAAATTTGACTAGTGCACTTTGTGGTGGTAACAACAGAAACAGAAAGTTTGAAATTAGAAGTTATCAACGAAAAGCTCTTTGTTAAACATTCTTCTATTCTTCATGTGTTAATTTTAGATCCAATCCCATGCTTTTTTTTGCTCCATGTCTTTATTCTCATAAATAAAAATGTCATTGACGGCTTAGCGAATAAAGTAAGGATTACAATGATGCAGCAGCCGCGGCGGCAGCTTCTGCAGCATAAGTGAGAGCTGTTAAAAGTTAAATACAAGTTTTTGATTGAAGCCCGTTTCAATGGGCAGCTACGTCAAAGTTATATGGAGATTTTAAGTAATTTAGAAATTAAATTCAGTTAAATGATGTAAGGTCAGACTCTAAGGTTCAATTGGGTCGACTGATTTGCTAAAACCTTTCATCGCCCTATCCAACATTGCTCGCGCTCGCCATCCCAAGATTTCCTCTGTTAGTTATCAAATTACAACAATCAGAGAAATTTCACTGACCCTGAAATTTTGAAAGCAATCCATGAATTCGCTATCTGGGCAAAACAAATGACGGCACATTTTTATGCGTACCAATTCGTCAAGAATTTCACTTCACCTCCGAAGTGCACGTACGTTTTCTAGCCAGAGCGAAACCAAGTCTCGCTTACGATTAATGCCACTCTCTAATCTGCGCATTATGAAAGCGCTTGGAACAAATTCTCATGGATTCCATCCTCCTCTGCTTCTTCCAGGAATATGTAATCATTTTCCCTGAAAAATTTCAATTATTCTGCGAATCGTTTGCACCGAAGAACGCTTCAACTGCACATTTCTTTCGGTTGCATGTTTTAATCAGCTGCTCGTGCTGCAAAGGGAAAATGCAAATTGCGGGACTTACCCACAAAAAATGTTAACAGTGCGCCACATATAGCGGTCTCAGTCCCGCACATTACTTAGAAAGCACAACGAAGTTCCGCAAGGCCGTACCCGAGAAACGAAGCAGGACGGCAACACAGCCCTAAAATCGATGTGGAAACAAAAATGGACGGCATCCCAGACTCCTTGTGGCACGTAATTAACACGTGTGTCGTGACAAACACTTAAAACTAACGAAATTTAGCAATCCTCCACTACCTTAAGCTAGTACTTACCATCGGCTGGCTGTTGGAAATTCACATAAGCATACCCAAGGGATCGACGCGTGCTAACATCGCGACAAACGCGTATCGACAGAACAGGACCCGCGGTCGAGAATTTCTCGAAAAGCATCGCCTCGGTGACGTCCTGATGCAAATCACCGACATAAAGCGATGCCATTTGATAATTAGGCCCAGCAGGATTCATCGTGGCGTTTACAAGTTCTCACAAACTCACGGAAAGCAATTTTTGCTCGCCCTACACAACAAATGTCTCAAGGGGGCGAAATTAAAATAGTCTCTACCACGTTCGCGGTTCCCGTCTTCAATTCTTCACACAAAAATTAAACTGCAAAAGAAAATTGGGGAAATGTTAAAACTCGATTGCAGTTCCCAACTCGACGTCGACGTGACTCATTTCAAGCAGAAAAAATGGCCAACACAGAAAAACTCTTACGTTCTCAACTAACACTTTAAAACAATTTTTAAGTGTTTTTCACTACTTTTTTCGATTTTTTTGAGAATTTTTTATGGATTTTAAATTTTTTTTTTATTTTTTTAAATATTTTTTACTTCACAAAAAGATGTGGCTAGTCGTGCGCTCCTCGACTAAACACGACCACACATCAGCAGGGACTCTACTCGTCTGTTCTGTGGCAAGATTTTAAAGGAAGTTCATTATTTCCACCATGGATGGGAAATTTATCATGGTGGGAAACTATGAAATGAAGATGGCAGCAGTTTCAGAAGGTGCCTTTCATCAAAAACTTATCCGAACGCTAAAGTTGTACAAAAAAGTAGAAATTCGCAGCCTCGAGTAAAACGAAAGAAAGAAAAATTCGTCATTTCTACATTTACCATAATTTCCAATAAAATATTATCAAGCAAGAATAAAAAATGCCGACACTTACCTCACAACTCGCGAAAACACAAATAAAACTCTCCAAATATGGCAGCACTGTCTGGTTTACTCACTCACCATTGGAAACCCCCCACGGAAGAAGCAGGTAACTCTTCAAAGAATTTTATTTTCGATTTCTCGGTGGTAAAATTCAGACGAGAATTTCACAAGTACAGTCTGGGAAGAAATTATTATTCCGGTTTCTCTCGTATTAGAACGCACTTACATTTTTATAACTCCTATTTTCAGAATTCTATCGAAGTTCCCAATTACCTTAACATTTTAAGTTAAAAGTTATTTGAACATTGGCAGCTCCTTTTTACTTCAATTTCATTACTGTCGACACCGCCCCGTCAGGTAATTTCTATATTTTACAGTTAGTGTGGCGCATATTTTTCACAATTTTCTCCTTCAAATCATCAGAGTACATTTAAATTTTCGACTTATTTTTCCTCTTTTATTTTGTTTTATAAAGTTAAATCTTATCTTGCCTCTTTTCTTTTTTAAACACACATAAATTCAAGGAAATTTTGTTACTTACACAAAAACGGTTCTAAAACGCAAACATATTTGACTTTAATGGACGAGAGAAATTTTTTTTTTGAAAATCACCTGAGGCATTTGTTTTTCAGGAAAATTTCTATCGGGTGTGGATTTCTAGGATTCTGGATAAGTGTCCCTATGGCACAAAGTAGAAAATTGGAAAAGTTTAAAGAGTTTCACAGAAGGATAATGCCGTGGTTTGTTCGTTCGTTACACATACGCTGCTAAGTGTTATCCATGGACGTACTGCCATGTGTAGAGGTACGTGTTTAATATACAGTTAACCAAAAAATGTCTTGATACACCTGAATTCAGTTAGAAAGCAATATTTTTTAATAAAAAGATAATTAGATGGAGAAAATAGTGCCAAATTATGTTTATGCATTCGGTTTTAGTGAATTCTCTCAGTTGTTGTTAGTTATCGTCACGTCACAAAGGTAAGTGACCTGGTGAGGGTTTCATACTTTCTCAGTCGCCCTTAAATTTCTCATCTTAAAAAGTATGAGTTATTGGTAGAAAAACGCCTTAATGTCCTGGTGAGGCTTTTATTTATGGACGCATTTCAAGAACAATATATTCCCAGTTTCAAGCGTTATGTCCAACTGATTATTTTAACCTCGTCTTCATCAATTTCAGGTTTCTTTTATTTTTTCCTATTTCTACCCAATGCCGAGTTTTCTTCCTTAATGTGTTTCGTTAGCGCTGTCCTCTCTGAACCATTCCTAATGTGCACTATTTAAAATTTATGAGAAACTTAAGAATGTGGAATTAGGCGAAAATGAAGTCTTGGTATCTTTTGATGTGCAGGGACTTTTTCTTAGTGTCCCTATAGGTGAGACGGTAGGTGTTTTAGGAGAAAGACTTACCGGTAACAATATAGATAAATGGAAGATCGGAATGTATATTGA
The DNA here is from genome assembly GCA_006980735.1 of Dasypogon diadema. NCBI lineage: Eukaryota > Metazoa > Arthropoda > Insecta > Diptera > Asilidae > Dasypogon > Dasypogon diadema. The sequence continues at coordinate 33,586 of QYTT01084020.1, forward strand.
ACTGACTGAGATATATATATGAGACAGAATATTTTCCAATTTAATGAAGATCCAATCTTTTCATGTGTGGGCTAGAGGAGAGACTCAGCAAGTGTCCTGACTTCCCGAGAAATTTTTAATTGGATCTCAGTCAGGAACTCTATGGCCACCCTACTGCCCTAATATATTTAGAGGCTGGAACCAGTTCCCGATAAGCTCTGTAGTGTGGATAGCGCCCTTCATCTAACATAAACTCCAACAGCTTTTTTAATTTCCTGAAACAATTTTTGGAGGAAACCATGAAGTTGGCATTTTTCCATAGTATCCAGAAACACTTAAAACCACCGTTACCGCCATCAAAATTACGACTCACCCTAATCTGTGAATTGTTAAGAAAGTCATATTAATGTCCTTGGCATTGCTCTGGATCGTCCAAGTCTTTTTAACAAGGATGAATCGGTGGTTCCTTTGGTCTGGTACCAACCACGGTAACAAAATGCATGCCCCAGGTCATCTTGATAGCTTCAAAAAGGCACCCGATTCTAGTTTGTTGAGTAACTGACAGAGGTTTGGACATTCCGCATTTTTATTCGTTTCTTTATTTTTTTTCTTTCACTATTTTAAATCCTTGTGGGTGAAACTTCTCTGGACCTCTCGAGAATAGAATTGCAGTTAGTCCATGGCTAGTGCACTGACTCGAGGCCAAGGGGTCGCCTCACCCCCGATGTGAGTCGAGAGATGGACTGGGGCGCAGATAGCTGGGGTCTTCCCTGAGTTCAATTTTCATGTCTGTTCCCCCTATTCCTGGGGCGGGACACAGAGGTCGGCAGAACCATTTGTTATGGGTGAGACGATGTTAGACGTCCTTTGGCTGGTCACACCCAGGCCCAAAGCTGAGAGACAAGTAAGCCTCATGTTCTAACTCTGAGTCAGCTCAGGGTCCAGGCGCGAGCTCCTCTTAGATTCCCCGCAACAAAGCAAGTAGATGAACATGGATCCCTTACCTGAGGCCGGTTCATGTAACTTGAAAACGTTTGTCGAACGTACGGCTGTAGATTTAGTGAAAATGACTGCTGGCAATTATATCACCTCTCGATTTTCGATAACATGCCAAGTTTCGCAAGAAAACAAGTGTATTACAATTTTCAAAATAGCAGAATTACTTTGAGCACTTTCACAAAAATTTCTTTATTTCAGGACTTTTATGGAACTCCATGGTATAAGCGAAAACCACAAAAAAATACTATTTTTTCGGTATTGCTCGATACTAAAGTCATTGAATTTTGAAAATGTTCTTTTCACTACTAATGTTCCGCTGTGAATCAACCAGATTTTATTCCATTTCTTAATTCTACACTATATGCAACTTCTGTGTAATAGTGATCTGCCATGTGTGCTATTCAATTTAGTTCCATAATAAAAAGCTCCTATCGTGCTTAAATATGCGATGTACCCAAATTTCAAAAAGAGTCCCCTGATTGCTAAAATAAAATTGGTGAGATATTCCGGTTTCACTTCTTTCCTTTCTTTCCCTTCTTCCCTTTCCCTTTGCCCTTCTTCCTTTTGCTTTTATATTTTCTCCATGCTCGTTGAATAATTTTCGCCGCTCTGTTCATCATGAAAAGCATCAACTTTTCCTCCTGAGCCATTTTCTCTTCAGTGTCCTTAGCAGCGGTGACTTCGTTGAAAAGAGCTTCCTGCTTCTCATATTTGACTATAAAGTCACTCAGCTTTTTATCCCATTCGGTCAGCTCCTTCTGCAGTTGTTCGTTTTCAAGGATTTTGTCTGCTACATCCGCGTCGTATTTCCTTATCCATCCCTCTAGCTGGGCGAGAATCCGCTCCCTGGAAGTGGACAGTTTAAATGCAACAAAGTCAAGAAGTGACGCGACTCACTTTTTTTCCTTCAATTTTTTGTATATTATGACGTTCTCATGGAGGATCTGCTTGTAGGACTTTTTTATCTTTTCGGCTTCCTCTGCTAACTTGGACAAGTGTTGCTCGCTCTGGTTGCAGATTTCGTTCATTTTGTTATTGGCAGATACTCTGTAGGCAAAAAGAAATTTGGGGAAGAAAGAGCGCTAGTGACTAGTTCGAAAAGGTGACCTACAATTCCTTTTTGATCTTGATGTTATTTTGCCACTTCCCGTCGGATAAGTCGCGCTGGTATTTACTTATTATCGCTTGCTTTTCAGCAATCCTCCACTGCACGTTAACCTCCTTCGCTTGTAGCTGTTGTCTCACGCCTAAAAGGAACCGTGGACTCAGAATCCCTAAGAAGCCATTCACGTCAGCTAACCTGATATGCTAGCCTTAATATTCAACTTGTCTTGGTACAATAACCGCGTCATTTCCTCCTGTAACAACTCTTCGCTGGCGGAGGTTTTTAGCCGCACTTGCAGAACATTGCAAACATCACAGATCGAAATGACGAATGTTTTTAAATACTCGGGTAAGTCCTGCACGAGCATCTTCACTACCTTTAGAGCCTCCTTATTGCTGTTGACCAGCTCGATAGCCTTCAGGAGGTTAAAGTCGATGTCTATGGTGCACTTCTGAAAGATGTAGTGCACCCATGGTGTGAACTCAAGGCGAAGTTAGAGTTAAAGCAGACTCACCCCGATGTACTTCTCGCACAGTGATTTCAGCCTGGAAATCTCTTCTGATGTGAAGAGGAGCCTCAGCAACTCTTCGTCTTGCAGAAGGTTCGGTAGCACAGCAGCCACCCTTAGTTTCCGTTTGCAGTCGTTTAGTACGGTTACGGCCCGCTCAATTTTGTTGTCGAGGCTAGCGGTGGATAAATCCGATCTGCCTATGGAAGCCCAGGTTAAATTTTGGACGGCTTTTATACCCATACCCACCTGACCGGGTCACTCTAATCCTGTCGTGCGTCGAAGATAAGGACTCTTCTGAGCTTTGCTCCACGCCCAAGTCGTCGAGTTGCATCGTCTTTTCAATTTCACGACAGTTCAAAGAACACCAACGGAATTATTCCGGAGAAGTTTTATCGATTGTTAATGCTCCTGGCCCACTGTTTCCAGAAGAAAAAAATGTTTTCCCTGCACAAACAGTCAACCGCTGTTGCCAGGAATCCGGAAAAGCTTGCTCGAAGTTTTGTCAATTGCGGACAAGGCTTCAGCTCAGTGCATTCTTTGATCACAGTTTTCGGAAGGTTTTTCGTGCAAAATGGGTAAGAAAAAGGGTGGTGCGAAAAATAAATTAGCTCGAATGTCGGAGGAGGAACGAGCCCGTTACCTTCAGCGGCGGGCTGAAATCGAAGAGGAAGCCAGAAGGCGAAAACAGCAACTTATTGCTCTTTACATGAAGGTTTGCAGAACTCCAAAGTCGTGGTCGTCCTTCCCGATATCTAAGCCATTCTAACCATTTCAGAACAAGCTAAAGCGAGAAGACGCCTTCAGTCGACTTAACTTGGCGAAAATTAATGAGGAGTGGCGTTCCATTCTGCGCCAGGTCAAATGCCAGGAGCTTAAGAACGAGCTGGTGCAAATGGAGGCACTTTTCGAAGACTCCCTAGAGCAAAGAGACAGAATTATCCGCAGACTTCTAAATGACCTTGATGAAGCCGAAGATCTGTACTCCACACTTCAGCAGTCCCATATGCAAAATATCGAGCGGTTGATAGGTTTTGCAATTGTAGAGAATTTCTTGCAGAACTCCTTTACGCAATTTTCTTTTTAAGACATTCAACAGCAGCGCATGCGCTACTTGAAGAATTGGTTCTGTCAGGAAAGGGACTCGATTCTGAATGAGTGGAAGATAGACCATAAGAAGTACAAAGAGGGTCGAGATCGGTCACAAGTGGAACTGGAATGCGTTCACTATGGACTGGAGGAGCTTGCAGATAAGCGAGCTAAGGCTAATGATGAGGATCACATGAAAAAGTTGGATGACTTGAGGAGTTCTGTAAGTAGATGAAAGGTTTTAAGTTCTAATATAATTAGACATCATACAATTTCTTCATGAAGTAGAATACGGACTTAATTTAATATCATTTCGAAAGGATTAATCCGTCCAATAGGACGACTGATATAAATTTTCACGTTGTCTGCATGAATATGAAGTCTTGTAAATCGTTGATTTGCATTTTGATACGGTTTTCCCTGAGTCCTTTCTGGCCAATATGTTCCTCCTGGAGAAGTGGAGTTCGCCTAAACAAACAATTAGGATGAGAAACGTAATTAGGTAATTAGACTTCAATCAAAGAAATCAATAGAGTAAAAACTTGTATAATAATACCTCAATGACTGCCACTTACTCGTCGTTGTAAGTTGAGTGAGTGGAAATAAATTGCAATGTAATTATCCACTATAACTTGTTTGCCAGTACCAGCACCACAATTATGTATGTAAATGGATTATAGACGCAGAAATTGGTCTCAATCGGAGCCATTCTGACTGGCTCAGGTTTACAGCGCAATTTAAATCATCACAGAGACCTTTGAACTTCAAAGCTAGCTCTAACGGAAACGCATGTTTTTATGCATTTAGGTTCAACATATGTAGACATAACTTATAGTACTGAATTTGGTTTGATAAAAGATGTACGTAGCTACGATGTTATTTCCTTTTCTGTAGAGCATCATAGCTGACTCCTTGCTCTGGGAGGTGGGAGATTAATAGAAGAAATAATACAACTATCACAATATGCATCATTTCTACTCATATTCACTTTTAAAATAACATCGAACTGAAATGTTATGTAAATATAAAAGTATGATCATCCCAATTCTCGCAATTTGCTCGTGCAAACTCCGCCATGCAATTGACTAAAAATTTGGAAACCTGACACTTGTTCTTTCCCTGCTCCATTTCCACAAAGTGGAAGCACTCTTGGATGGTGTCCGTGTAAAACTCTTTTAACTCAAGATCCCGAATATCCTTGGTCAATACGTACAGCACTTTATGCTTGTCTGGGAAGTCATCGTTATTAAGCTGAAAGTTTTTAAGCAAATTTAGTAGGAAGGTAGAAGCATGCTAGTTTTAAACAGTTCAAAAAGTTCGGAATAGTTTGTAAGCACCTTGAAACTTGAAATACTTGACATTAAGACAATACTTTTATACCATATTCAATTCCTCGAAAAAACAGTGGACAATGCAGGCTTGATCATTCTGGTTCTCTCTGCCTCGATTGTATGAATATGCGTTGTCCGAATCTGTAGTATTATTGCTATTAACTCGATCCATAAATTTATTATGCCGCCACTCATTCCGATTCTCTCTGCTGATATCACTCGAAACCTGCTGATTTCGTCCAGATCTAGATGCAGGCTGATTCCGGTCCGTGATTCGATTGTAGTCGTTTCTTCTATTATTCTCGTTCCTGTAGAAATCGTCATTGTCCTCTCTGCCAATCTTTCTCATGCATGATCGCACTACTTTTTTCAAATGTTCCTCTGAAGGTCCATCATCCAGGCGACACCGCAAAGCACCGAGACTTATAAAATAATTCGCGATCAAAATTGAAATCGCTAAGCCCGTGTAGACTTTCATGGTTTCCGGATGCAACTTGGTGGAAGCTGATGTTGAAACCCATTTTAAAGGGTAGACTGGCGCCAATTACTTTTATTGACATGATGACACCATAATTGCCGTGTACCTCTACACAAATGTCACTAAAATATTACCCTTGAATGAATTTCAGATGTCAATTAAACTTGAAGAGATCACCAAGTCACGTGAAGAGTTATTGGAGCAACTGTGGCATGAGTACCAACAAGTTCTGGACGATTACATAAAATACACGGAAGGTTTCTACGTGGAATATTGTGAGCTACGAGAGCGGGATGATGAGAACACAAAACTTATTCGACAACATTGCTATGAGGTGGCCAAAGCTACTGAACAAATTTCTGAATTAAAACTGGAGGCTGAGAGAGCAGAAGAAGATCATGAATTCCAGGTGTCCTATCTGGAGAATTATCGAAACCAATTAAACGGTCGTTCCTTGCAACTTAAGAAAGAACTGGAGGAAACAATCAGTTCAGATGACGGTCAATTTAAGTTTATGGTGGTCAAAAGTCATGAGGCAATTAAGGTAAATTTATGTCAGTTTCCTGTCATGGCAATTTCCTCCCCTAATAAATCAGTTTTTCTGTGTGTAAGTTACTTCACAGTGCATCCATTTATGTATCCCCTACATTTTCTTATTATTATTATTTGCTAGTATATCCGTTAGTTATGACAATTTCCTGTTTAGTTCTATGTGCTGTATGATTTTCTTTATACAAACGACTATTAAATTGAATTCCGAGCAAAACTAATACATATAACTTTCTTTAAGACCTGGACAAAATTTGTGCAGAATTTTTTCACAATATTAGATTATGTCAATTTCCTCCGTTTGTTCAGTACGTGTCTGTGTCAATTCTCCGCAGGATTTTGAGATATTTATCTTATCTTTTTAATTTTTTCCAAATATTCCACATTTTTATTTCATTAAATTTTAAACAATATCTTCCACAGTTTTTGGAAAATTTGTCTAAAAAGGGCGAATCTATACTACAGTTAGCTGCAGCATGCCGTAAACTAGAGTCCGAGCGAGAAAAAGTTCTTCCCTTTGGTTTTTATAAACCCAAATTCTTAGAACGATCCCTTGACATATTAAAAGCACCTCCAGATGACTTGAAACAGGTGATCCAGTTTTCTTTTTGCCCATATTTCAATATTATTTTTCAAAATTCCACAGAAGACTGTAGGAATTTGGATGTGTATGGAGAATTTTTGGATTCGTGTAAACAACGCTAAACTGGACGCTATTTGTTTAAAGGAAGAAAAATCAGTTTTGGAACAAGAAAATGCTAGACTAAAGGATCGTCTCAGAGATTATCTGACAACGGTAACATTAAATTCTGGAAATAATGCAGTAGCAGAGGATCACTTGCAAAGGAGGCCTCATAGTATGAAAGTTGAAAAAGTGGTTCACATTGATCTGAATACCGGAAAACGTTTCTCAAAAAAGAAAATGAAAAAGAGACCGGTGACTTGTGTTGAAGGAAATTTGAGTAATGCGGTTCGGACTGCAAAACTTGTAGAGGGCAAGATGAACACAATGCAGATCCGTACCATTGTTAATTGGTAGAAAATTAGGCTTTTTTAATAAACTGCGGTGCAGAAAATGCCTGTTTTTATTAGTTGTTTCATTTATGAGGGTTTGGTGTAATGATTCCTTCCACAGAAGTGGCCAATTTGATCCCTTCTTATGAAACAGCTTGTGCCGGAAGGTTACGTTTTTAAAATCAATTTTTATCCTTATTTCTATTTCTATCAATGCGTCACACTATTTTGTGACATAAGAAGGCTCTGAATAAATCAGAGCGGAGTAGTGTCATTTCTGTGATATTTCCTCAATTAAATTCACATAATTTATTTCATAGATTCGCATTTATCTATTTATCAGGAATCAAATACTATTTACAAAACTATATCTAGAAATGTCCGAGTCATCTGATTCGTATGGCATAGAGAATGGACTTTTTCCTCCAGATGCTGGTCATGACAAGGAGAAGAGAAACACCCAACAAAGTATAATCGTTGTTTTAATTAGCTCTTAGCAAATCTAATAGTAAATTTCTCCCACAGACCCTGAGACAGACAAACAAAAAGTCGAATGCATAGTAAAGAGGGTCATGTACGTGTTGACTGAATTGGTGGGAAAGTTGAAAGTAGCCTTAGTCCTCCCTGAGCTTGTAAAAGATCCCGAAAGCCTGAAAGAATTCATGCCACAAGAGGACATAAATCAACTCTTAAGCTACTGCAACAAATACATGCGTCCTGAGGAGAAGGTGGCGATTTTAATGAATTCAATTGAAAAATTGTTAAAGCTTTGTAGTTTGAGGATACCACGGTGGAGGTAAAAATCATGTTTGACTACAACCTCTTGAAGGCCATTGATCTCGTTTACAAAAACCCGTACATTAACCACAGAATCCCAGATTACTTAGAGAATCTTTCCTGCGTGTCCAAAGGGTTACTGGAGGATATCATCGACGTGTATAAAATTGCCGAACTCCGGTTTAATACACACGCGTCTTCTGAAATTTTTAGGGAAAATGTTCTGCATTGGGCCTATCGCGATAATAAGAATTTCACAGAGTCTATTTCAGGTTTGTGTATCTTTACTTAGAGTACTATTTTTCTTTTACCTTTTTATTGTATTTTTTATCGGAAATGTTATACCGTGAATTATGTACGCGTCGGTGTTTGTAGTTTTCTCCTAATCTCCTAGTTTTTTAAGTCGACAAGTTAATAAGTTAAAAAAGGTAAGGGTAAAACCTCGCTTTTTAGAAAAAAAACGCACTTAATTTGAAATCTGATATATTAATTCTCATCGTGATACGGAAAACACCTCCTCTTTATAGAAAATCAATTGAAGTTGCATGTAAAGAAGCGCAGCCTCACGGAACTTAGAGCTCAAAGGAGATCTGTCCTGACTGAATATCAGGAGAATTTGAAACGAATCCACTCTCAGCATTTAATAAACATCCAAAAGGAAATGTAGTCCTCCCCACATCTTTTAAAGCAATCCAAAGTATCTACAAACATTTTTTTTGCAGACGTACAGCGAACAGAATAAACAACGAGCTTTGTGATGCGAGTGATTTGCGAAAAATAAGACTTGAAGAAGATTTAAAACAAGCCAAGCGGGCCTACAAGAGGGCTTTAACGGAAAACCTGATGGCGGAGAAGAAACTTCGCGAAAAAAAGTGAATGTCTAATGAATTGGAGTAAGGCACTGCAATAAAAGTTTCTTCTTAGGACCAGAATTTTGTCGCAGCTCGCCAGTTGGGTAAAGAAGTACGACACCGATATGAGAGACAAGACTCTTGAAATTGAAAGGCTTAAAAAAATCCTCGTCGAGAAAACAGAAGAGTTGGACAATTTTATGGAAGAATACAACCGGCAGAAGGATGAATATTACCAGATTATAACTGCGAAAGAAGAACAGGAGGCTGAGGCTTATGAAATTAGAAAAATGGAATTCATGATGAACAGGGCAGCTAGAATCATCCAAAGAGCATGGCGAAGATACAAGAAATGGAAGAAGATGCAGAAAAAGAAGAAAGGAAAAGGTAAGAAGAAGAAGGCACCTAAAGTGGGAAAAGTTGCTAAAGAAGATGTAGAAACCGATAAGAAAGACAAAAAAGAATCTAAGAAGAAAGGAAAACAGAAGATTGAAAAAAAATCTGAGGAAATTGCTGAAGAACCAGTAAAAGAAGCAAAGAGCACGGAGGAAACAAAAGGCAAAGAAGGATCAGAAAAAATAAGAATACCAAGCCATGAAAGTGAAAACAAGCAAAATGAATTGCAAGAGAAAGAAGTAGACGAGCAGAAAGAAAAGACAACAGAAAAGCAAGAAAAGGCTGAAACAGAAGAGATAAAAGAAACAGGTGAAATAGAAGAAGTAAAAAATAAAGACGAAAATGCAGAAAAAACTGAGAAAATTGTTGAAGAAGCGGTGAAGGAAACAGGACACATAGAGGAAACAAAAAGCAAAGAAAAATCGA
>QYTT01084020.1:50478-85418 GCA_006980735.1 Dasypogon diadema
TTTGTTTCATATAATGCTGTAAATATTTGGGTATCATTTTAGCAGCAAAAGTCTTTGTTTAATCAATTCCCTTTTATAGTAAAATAGTATTTTTTACTGACAAAAGTCAATTGTTAGCTCTACTCTAGGCCCCTCCTTTGGGGCTAGAATCAACAACGCCAGGGTAGATATTAACAAAAATTTTTTATATGGCAAGACTACTAAAAAAATATAAAAATATAACTCTTTTATGTCTAGTAAACGCAAATTTTGGGTTCTAAATTGGTATCTAAATTACAGTTCGTGCAAATAAATAACGTAGTACCCATCAATTGCCAACTGAATTCATTCCAAACCACCGACCTCTAATAAATGGACTGCTCAATTTGCTATCTCATGTGGGGCCAGTTATCCAGGACACAGAATACTTATTAGAAACGAGAGGGAATGTAGTCCCATCCTTTTTTGTTGTTCGGTATCTTATGTGTAAAATTGGCATTTATCCTAGACACAGAATGCTTATTCTAAAAGAGGCAGCAATATAAAAGTGGTGCCATTCAATTTAATGCAGTTTGAGTAACATGCTCAGTCCATAGAGGTCGGTGTTCCAAACCGAAAATGTCTTCACTATTCAAAAAGTGTCACAAACAATACAAAAGCGTTCATCCTCTTCAGTGTCTGTATTGGTTTTTAAATCCTTTTACCTACCTTTTCCTATTTTTGTGGTCTCCCTTTTTCCTTTTACTTTGGGTTCTCTTCCGTCTCTGCTTCATTTCTATTTTCCCAGTGTATTTTCTTTATTTTTCGTTTCATTATATTTTTGTATTCCTGAAGGTCAAGCAACAGTTGGTAAGAGTTATGTATTACACCTCACGCTTCTGGGCTAATTTTTTACTTCAATAGAAAGTAAAACATCTGCGTGCATATTTTAATAAATTTTTTTTTCCTGTTCAACCGTCTTCTTGTAGTCGACTTTTCTTTTCTTCTTCTCGTAATTAATTAAATAACGAAACATGACGCAGGCCGAGTTCTTTGGTTACGCCTCTGTATTTTCTAAATTCTCTATTGTCTGAAATGCAGTCAATTCGAAGACCTTTCGTGTCAGCCGAAATCTGAAAGCTAAATAACTATTAATAATAGCCCCATATATCGAGTAAGTGCTAACATGTTAATACTTACTCTGTAAATTTGTTAGTTTTAGCCCCAAAGTTTATTTTTTGATATTAAAATTATAGCGTAAAAGCCGTTCAACTTTATAACAAAAACATAACTTAAGTATAAAACACTTCATATAGCTCCGCTTTTAACTCTGTTGGACCTCATAGCCTAAAAACTCACAGTAAAAATCAAAAAACCTAAAAAATGAAAACTTCTTGTTGTTGTCAAAAATAAGGCTCTCAGTAGAACTTTAGCACGCGGAGCAGTAAGCAGGAAAAACAAGGCAAGTTGCAAAATGACGAAGCTTATAGTTTTATCGAAAGCTGCTTGTTCAAACTTACCCCTGTTAATTGTTGTTGCCCCCAGCCTCCCCTATTATAAACGTGAAAAAATTTAACTTTATAACAGATTAGGGGAAGAAAATTGGCTTTTACTTAATAATAATAATAATCACTGGTTTAACGACCTGTTTAGATCCGAGTGTTTTAATTTAACTCTTGATTGTAAACGGTAGGCGCCGATGCTCTCTTACTTACTACGAGCTCCAGCCAGTAAGCTGACTCGTCGAACTTCAATACCGTACCCATAGTATTGAAGGGACTTCGTCCATCTCAAATCTAGACTAGCAATATCCAATAACTCACCTCCGTTTATGACAGAATTTAATTACTCGGGGCAGATTATGTAATTCGATTCGATTGTATCGACGATCGAACTTATGGCGGAATCAATGTAGAAATTTTAATTGAAATTTCAAACTTACTCCGCTCAAAATCTTGCCAAAAGTTCGGTTGCTGCATAATTTCAGCATTTCTTTTTGGGCTAATATACAAAACTACTGATTCGAAATGATTAACTGTTGCTTCACGTGTTAGATTTGCCAATCGATCCATTATCATAAAACAAGAATGTAAAAGATCCAAATTTGCTGAAAATCGTTTTACCAAAACTAACTTCGACGACGCAATTATCACATTACTTCACTGCTGCCGCCAGCCTCTGCCCATCAAATTTAACCCACGCTTCTCGGAGTTTTCAAAGCCACCATATGAATCATGTAATCGAGTGAGTTCATGACCGTGTAATTGCTGCGACCATATTTCGCAACAAAACAAACTTCACCTCACTTTTCAAAAAAAACATCTAATCCACTCGTTTCGGAGTGAAAGCTGGAAATGATCTTGCTACTATAAATCACAAGTTTCCTCCAAAAATGAAGTCTCACTCCAGCGACATCTCATTCATGCCCAAAACCCAAACCACCCCCATCCCATTGACTACATTAGAAAGCAAGCAAACCCAAAAATAGAACTGATTCTTGGAGCAGTCGACGCGACATACCTTAGCTAACAAGTTTCACTGATACTACCAGACGTTGACACAAAGTTTTATCGATACAATAGACTTCGGTCCTCACAACCTGAAGAGTTTTGCGGAAATCCAAAAAGCTGGAGAGTAGTTGATGAACTCAAGTCGCTCCCTACCACTGCAACGTAAATTCCGCTGCAAGGTATCTGCGTAAAAGACGGAACAGACCGGTGCCTTAAGCTCATCAAGAAATCGTGGAATCAGCGACGATTGCTGTCTGGTCATTTCCATAACGCGCGATCCTACCCTTACCTTATTTTGTAGTCCCGGTGGCCTTTCGTCTCCAAATAGAGCTTTTCTAAGCTAAGATGAAGGCCTCGAGTTGTTCGACGTAATTGTTACCAGCCTTTGACCACCTCTTTCGTTCGATTAGAATGATTTCGCCGCAACAAAGTGGACGCGAATCTCGTTCCTGCTCTTAAGAGTAATAAAATTCGCCACGATGACTGGTCTATTGAGAAATGTAACTAATGCTATTTGGCACGCTTTCAACGCTCTATTTCAAGAGGAGCCAGGACTGGTGAACAAAAGCAAGCTAAAGGTGAATATGCTTATGGCACGTGACATGTAAAGTCTTATTGAATTGCTTCAAGGTTCTCACAGCGAATATTGCAACAGTTCTGGACCTATATGGCGTTGAAAAGGGTTTAGATCACTTCAGGTCTACGTCCACCCTCAGTTTTGAGCATTTCCGATACTATCTGCTGCAAGAAGTCTTCTCAACCCTGCCGTCTAGCCTAACTATGTCTGAACTCAGGACTTATGAGGAAAAAATTGAGGAGGTAAGGCTCACGTCCACTTCAGTACCCGTCGAATTTCTAGAATTTCTCTCCAATTTCAGATCTGTTGGCTAATTTGCCGGACAAAATACTCAGCAAAGAAGCAAGGAAATCTCCACGACACCCACCTGTACAAACTTTTCAGAATTTTTTGTTTACTGAGCGATTTTATTGTGACTGATTCAGAGCGAGGCACGTGCGAGGTAGGTGAACAGATTTGTAACAATTGAGATATTTTTGGGCGGCTAATCTACAACTGTTCACGTCTGTAGGTGCTACTGAACTCTAGTGAAGCCGTGCTGGTGATTCAACAAGTCATGACTGCTTTGGGATTAGACACGGAAAGTGACAAAAGAATTAGCCACTTGATGGAGAACGACCTGTCCTTCCGATACGACCAGTTCCTAGAACTAATCGACTTTAGGGACAATAATAGCATACTGGAGTATAATGAGTCCTTACATGAGATTGTCGAGGAAATGTACCAGACCTACATAAAGGACATTATTAAAAAGGTAACTGTATATATTTCATACGCGTCTTACATTACATAAACCACACTTCCCCTGCAGGGTTATTTGCTTCGGCGGGGATATCTTCTCCCAACATTCCGCGAATATTGGTTTGTCCTGCAACCTTGTGAACTATCCTACTATAAGAACCATTGTGAAAAGGAATTGTGTGGGACAATTATCTTGGATCCCAAGTGCATGGTAAAGCCCAGTATGACATCATCAGGGAAGCAGGACAAGTTTTTGAAATTCGTCCTGTCTTCAGGTGAACGCAATTTCGAACTGGCAACTCACGATCACCGCACTCGAATGCAATGGATCACAGCCCTCCAGTTGGCTATAACTTATTCCACTGGCCGAGAGGGTTTTCAACGAGACTTGGTGACACGAAGAAGAGTGAAAAGAGAAGCAGAGTTGAAGCGACGGAGAGACGAGGAACTATTAAGATCCACGCACTTGCAGGAAGTTGAAAAGGCAAAATCGCAGCTGGAACAAGAGAAGCAAGCGCGACTAGCAGTGGAGATCAAAGCAAAAGAGCTAGAAGCTCTGGCTAAGGAAGACTCCCGCAGGGTTGCTGAACTTGAAGACATGAAGATGACCTTAGAACGTTTACTTGAGGAGGAAACCCAAGCTAAACGTGACGAGGAGATAGTCCGGGCACTTCAAGCTAGAGTTCTAGCAGAAGAATGGGAAAAACGCGAAGAACTAGAGCAACTTCAAAAGGAGCAAAAGGTACTTTTGGAACAGGAGCGACAAAAGAGAATCGAATTTGAAGCGATGCAGAGAGAAAATGAGAAAAAGTTGAGAGAAGCCGAGCAGAGACTGAAGATACTCGAGGAAGAGCGCAAAAAATTGGATTTAGAATTGAAGCAGGCCAGATTTAAAATTATTCGATCTGAGGAAAACAAAGAAGATTTGGAAGCGCGTATGGATGCACTAAGTCCACTCTTTAACAACGGTGTTGGTATAAGGCGAACATATTCTTTTGTGGTTCCATCAAGGGAACGACCTACGACAATGGAGGACCTTAAAAGCTCCACTCTACGGAGGAAGCCTAAAAATTTATCGGCCACAATATACAACTAACGAAACGAAAGGTGTTCAGTTACTAAAGCTAGTTGACTTTATTTTATATGGGAATTTACAAGTGTTTTTTGTAAATATGTAATTAATTTTTGTTGAATAAATAACGACTGTTTAAATTACAAGGGATCATTCGTAATGAAATGTTTCTCCCTCATTTGAATTATTTTACTGCTGTTTTTAAAAGGCTTGGACTTAATTGGACATTCGCGCAATTTAGGCACAATTCTGGTTATCCCTTTTTTTGCAATTGAAGACACTTATCTTGAAAGTAAAACGTAACTCAGGCCCATACGCATCAATGATTAAGGGCCGAATGCTAGATTTTCTTGTATTCATCACATATTCTCTTCTTTTCAGATCAAAATCATTTTTTTTAAATCAGATAATCTAAAATTTATTGTCTAATAAAATATGACCACTTAAAAAAATAAATACGTAAACATCGCAATTTATTTATTTGCAAAACCTGAGAATTTCTGTAGGTGAATACTGTGAGTTTTGTGCCTAAACGATTTTCTTCTTCACAACATAATCAGTTGTCTTCGTTTCACCCTCAACGGCTTTCATTCCAGTATCACCAAATCAAAAATCAACTTCAACGGATTCTTCAAACTAAACTCACCCATTTTCAAAACAAACTCACTGGTATTATGTTCTGGAAATGAATTTTATTTCAATAAATTTTTCAAATATGTTTTCATGAAATTGATAAATAAAAATAGTTCATATATAACAGCAATATAAAAAGTTCTTCAGTCTCAAAATTTGCATTATTGAATATTATTGGTTTCTGTTTTTGAATGAATAAGAAAATGGTGCGTTGGAAAAAAGTTTTGTTAATTTCGGAGCCTTATTTTGAAGCTCGATTCAATCGAATTTTGGAATATGTTTGCTAGTTTGAAAGAAAACTATTTTCAAGTTGGAACGAGCATACGTGAGAAACGGTAAATCAGCAATCTAAGAACAACATCGCTAGTGATTTTATATTACGCCACTTTAGAGGACCACAAATAATGAATTCGAAATAAAAGCATGCCTTTAAATGTATACAAATTTTATTGCAAACATTTCACTTTTGTTTACTCTATCACTTAACGGTATGTTTTTTTTCCTATATTTAAATTATACATAAGTCCATTCTCAACTGTCCTTTTTCTTCTAACAAAAGAAACAAAAAAGAAAAACTGAAAAAAACCCAAAAGGCAGAACAATAAGAAGCCTTTGGATGCGCTTTAATGAAGATATGATAAACTTTCGGAAAAGGACACTACAGTGGAAAATTAAAGAAAATTATTAACTACAATTGCCCAATTTGAAATATCATGTTACAACTAAGAGGAAACATAAAAGAAAAAAGAAGGAAGAAAAAAATTGTAAAAAATTGTTTTAAGCAGCACGAGAATACGTCCTGTTTTTTTTAACAAGGTTTTAATTCTAATAAAACTAGTTATGTATTTCTTTTACACTGTACGTTCTCTTCTTTAATATATTTTTTTACTTTTAATTAATATTTTACATGTTAGCTCTAAAACAGAGTTGTGGTAACATCAGCTACAGGTTTTGCCCATAATAAAAGTCATTTGAAAAATTGTTGTGTTTTTTCCCCTCTTTAAAATTGGATGTTGATATTTTGCATGAGACAATTAGTTACCGATTGAACAAAAGAAAAATAGATAAAAAAAAACCAAGAATCGTATTAAAAATCACTTCAGTGCAAAAAAAAGAAGAGGATAAATGGATTGGTTTACATTAGCATTCCCAACTACACAGCTAAAAACTGCGTCAATTTAAAAAAGATACTCTTTTGACACATTAACTGCCACATCTTCAGCATATTAAACTTTTTAGATTTTGATTAAATTTCTTAACCTATGACTATATTCGCAATTTCATTGATAAGCAGTAATGTAGTTCCATATTTTGATTTAGTTCATTACATTAAAAGAAAAGCAGTGAAATCGATGCTCATTCAGGTACCAACGATTTATCGAAGACAACTTTAAAAGCATAATCCACGATTTCATTAAAATTCATACAGTTAGAAATAACAGTCACTCTATTATTTAGGAGCTTGTTACTGATGATGATGACTGTCGCTGACTAAAATGCAGTAGCAATTAATGTGTAAAGCATACTTTAGTTGCCAGCTATCTAATAATTCTTTTAACAGAAAGATATAAGAAAACTTTATATTTAACATTAACAGAAAAAACAAACAAAAATAAATAACTGAAGATTAATTCAAAATTACCTGGCAATGCAGATGTTACTTAATTGAATATGGCAAGCCAACACTTTGTAACTTATTTCCAGAAAAAAAATTCATTTAGCAGTAAGATTCCCACTGAAAATGCAGCCTATACTAATTTCAATTCTTCAATCTATTATTACTCCACGAAAGTATGCAAAGGATTACAAAGCTCTAAGTAAATACTCTCACTGTCATTTACAAACAACTTTTTCAAATGTTGGTGCTGATCGTTGTTTTTCTCAAAAGCATTTGTCAAAATATTCGCTGTAAAACTTCATAAAAAACAATTGCTTCAATTTTATGTCTCTGGCCCAAAGAATGAACATTAGGGCGAAAAGCACAACTGTATTTGTATCTTCATCTTTAGTTTATATAAGTCAAATTAAAAAAAAACGTGAATTAAAAGTAGCTGCCTCCCAGTAATCATCGATAGCTAGTAAAAAAATAAAAATAAAAAAAAAAATATCAACATCCACATCCGGGAAAGTACTATTGATTACATCTACCATAACAATAATTGTCATTGCAGCGCAGAATGTCTATTAAATAGAAAAGGGGCTTGCGAATATCAGTTTTCCTCACACAGAGGAAATCAGTTACTTTATACAAAAATATATTTTAAACTTTTATCCACATTTGCTTCGCACTAAAAGTCAAATCCAAAAAAGGAAAGGGAAGAAGGCATTTTAATATCAAGAGAAGGAATGAGATGTGCAAAGCTAATTCTGCTTACAAGATTTTCGGGAAGCTATGGGATTCGAGGATATGGTCATATACCAATTCTACAAAATCAGAAAGGAATATAGTAGCAATGGTTGGTTACAATGGTTTGTAGTGGGGTGAAATAAGAGTTTAATATATCGTCTGAGATCTATTCCTATCAACCCTCCCGTTTAATTGAAGTTGGCGTCTCCGCCAATCCCTTAACCTTCAGTCTATCGGCGGTTTTCAAAAATGCTGGAAGCTGTTCCTGTGAAACATTTACCTCACCGGCGTACATAAATTCTAAGATCGCTTGAAGGTGAATGTATGAAACGTCTTTTAAAATAATTATTGGATGTTTTGAGGGATTTTCCTGTTAGGGATCAATGTTTAAAAAAGAATATCTTCGTTTGTTAATCAATAATCTTAACTTACTTCTAACAATGATTTAAAGTAAGGACTGCACGCAGATAACACCATTTTATGCGCTTTACACGTTTGTCCCTCACAAGCTAAGGTCACCTGAAAAATTTACAAAAGCATTACATGAATTTCACCAAAGTATTCGTATTAAAAAAGAGTTATTAGTTGAGTTATGAGAAATGAAAAACCCTTTGAACACACAATTTCATGCGAAAGTAAACAAATAAAATTATAATGAGGCATTCTTCCGCCCTGGGTGTATAGAAAAAATATGTACAGGGTGTCCCATCATTTCCAAAGGACTGAAGAGGGACATCTGTGCTGGGGAGGAAAAGAGCTCTAAGTCGAAAATTTTCGAAACTGAGTTTATTAAAGCGGATGATTGCTCTGACCCGCTTCTGTATAAGAGAATATTTTGTGAGTTAACTTTCGTATGGAAATTATTGCATTTTTTATAACTTTAATTAAGCCTATTAATTCGCAAATGCTTACAAAAAAAGAGAGTTAAATCCCTTAGCTCTCTTCAATAAACAAAGTGTAGGAAATTGAGGCTAAATCGCTTGGAATGAATTTTTACAGATTAAAGATTAAAACGACTCACTCACTCTCACGTCTCTTCTAGAGTTTATTACTATTATTGCATAAAAGGACCCGAACGAATGTTTTGTTTCTGACTGTTACCATGTGTAGATTTGATTCATTTCAGTGCAGTACTTGTGGTAACAAAACAAACGAAGTGTGCTGGATCAAATAATTAAACTGACGGTGTTTTATTCAACTGTTCCATGATTTTTAAATTGTCCGGAGTAGATTCGTTGGCAACTTTCGTTTCGAGAAACTGTTGTGAAGGCTATGCGACATTATTTGCCCATACTTGATCCCCTTATATTCCCCTTTTCCCAAAATGCAATGACTTCAATTTTTCTTACCACTGCATCAATTACGAACGAATGTCCTGAACCAATCCCTTCTATCTGCTGCTTTTAAGGCCTATTTTGGATTTATATCTGTGTTTTTACAATTGCAATTGTTTTAAATTTGATCGGCGGCTCTTTTTACACGCATTTTTATTAATTTGATGTAATTAATCAAATTTATCCACAATCACCATGTTTTCATATAGACTTAAGGGTGGATTTAAATGTGGATTTAATTGACAACAACTGCCTGTAAACGTCGATTGCATTGAACCAGGATTAACCAAGTCTGTCCCAAAAATTCTTAACTAATCCTGTGATATATGCATGTAAATTGGATTGATTTTAATTGGCTGGAAGTACTTACAACTCAGTTCGAATTATTTACTTGCAAGTTATTACTTGTACATTGAAAGAATTAACAACGTTTTATAATATATTTAAAATTTCTCGTAGATATGGAAATATCAGCTAATTTCAAAGTGGATTGAATGTAGATTACACTTAAAATCAAAAGGACTAAAGCAAAAAACAAATTTTGTGAGTGTGGTACTGGATGAGTTCAATTAATACACAAAACATTAAAATACTAATCATTTCTGTGAAAGCAGTTAAGCAAATTGTACTTACGTCTGTAAAACTCTTCTCATCCCTAAGATGTCGAAAAGACGTAACCATATTCGTCTGGAAGTCATTCCACTTCAAAAAGAATTGCTGATCAGCCATCATTCAGTCAATTTTAATATGGGGAGATGGCAATTAAATTCCTTAGTCTAATAGCCAGTGCTGTAAAAAGACAATTACAATTATAATGACACGTTATTGTAAATTTTACAAGTACAATTACAATTACTAATACTTGTAATTGCAAAAGTTTCAATTACAATTACCAGAAATTGATAATTCTTTATTTCTAAATTTCCTGAAATATGTAAAAATTTGGATACTTGAATATATTTTAATAGGGGCACTACGCGAAAGGTGTGACATTGGCGGATGACGCGAAATCGCTATAAGAAGAGATGATGAAATGAGATTGAAGGAACGAGATCTAAATAGAAAACAATAAATCATAAAGCATTAGCACGAAGCACATTCTTTTCACTTAGGAGGAAATTTTCTATTCATATGGACATTTTTCAAATGTTCTTCGAAGTGAATTTCACTTACAAATTTAATTCAATTTATATTTTAAAAACCACATCTGACTTTCAAAAGAAAGAATTGTCAATTATATTCTCAATTACTAGTAATTTTAATTGGAAAATTCTCAATTACGACTCCCACGATTAAAAAACTTTCAATCACAATTATACAGTAATTGTAATTAAGCACGATAATTAATTACTTTACAGCTCTGCTCCTAATGAATCAATGAATTACTCTCCTGGAAAACAAAGAAAATTTTAGAGGCTTCTAACAAGCTTTTGGGTTAAATAAGTTATTCTTTTCTGGGTAATTAACTGAAATTTTTGGCATTTTTGGCAAGAAAGAAATAAGGACCGGGAACTTATCGTCTCAGATTTCCATCCTGAATAGCCTTAAACCGCAGGGAATCAACGATACAAAACAATTTCAATAGAAACTGGGAAATCACTAATATATTGCTTACATATTGGGATTATGCATAGAAAAATTGCTGACGAAAATCATATTCGCTCAAGCATCTCTATATGTAGGAAACTCTCTTCTAACGTGTCTGGACAAAGCAATTGGGCCAAATGCTTTTTTCCAATCACAAAACGGTAGATCTGTCACGTCAAATGGGTTGGTTCAATGGTTCAAGCCACTCAGTTCTCATAAATTCAATGCAACCTTCGCCTTGTAAAAGGCACCAATAGATTGCTTATATCACAAGCAATTGATTAAAATTCTTGAGGGAAAATGCAAAAAACAGGCGTCAAAGCTTGCCGAAATGCAAATACAATAATTTGACAGCGACTATTATTGTGTTGACACAAAACGCAAACTGCCCGGCCATAAATCGCTTAAATTTCTTTTTCCCAAGCCCAAAATAACACAATCCCACCTGCAGGTTTATTACCTTGTTGATAAACTAATACAATTTTAAGAGAAAATAAGTAAAATTGAAGAAACTAATGAAATTCTCCCGCAACCTTCCCAATTTTTGTTTAGATATGGGAAACTTTCAAGTAATGTAGATGTCCTGTTAACTGGTAAAAAGTTAGTTCTAATTGAATGGCTTTTATTTTGAGAGTTGGTACTGCAAAATTTGTAAGGTCTAGTTTGGAGGCATTTTACTTTGTAATGTTTAGGTTAGAGCTTAGAGCCCTTAAAAATATTTATCTAGGTAAGTTTTCAGGTTTCTGAACTTTTATAAATTTCCAAGTAAATTATCTTGCAAAAATAAAATTTTCTACTCAATTGTTGTTAAAATGCCAACAATGCAAACCAAAAAGCCCCAGAGCCAAGTGTCAACAATTTGACAGTTAATTGTTTTGTGTAGTAATCTTGGAAATACATAGTTTAAAAAATGTCTTCAATGCGGGCTCGTACGAACATATTAGATAAACCATTAAGCAGGGGCAAGGGTGAAATATCACAAAGTTGTTTTGCACTGTTATTTTCAGAAATAGTTCAATACTGTCAGAGCAGGGTGTACACAGTTCCTGAACTTCAAAATAAGTGTGTTTTTTTGTTAATTTTGAATAAAAACAAACTCAATACAGGTAATTTTAGATTGCACGAACTTGGTCAGGACGTGGGTACACGGGTGATTGATATTTACTTTGTGCGAGAAAGGAATTCCAAGAGAGAAACAAAACTTACTCAAATGTTGCTTTTTGTGAAAACGACACTGTGGAAGGTACAGTCAGTCACAGTTTTAATGTTTTTAGTGGTTCGAATTTCCACAGAACCTTTTCGGGAAAGAGGCGGAGAAGTTAGAACATGCTAATGATGATGAAAGGACTTACTATATAATTGAGAAGGAGTCATTGGTGAACACTTACATTAGTGTGCCGAAGGACAAAGGATCCCTTAATTGCGCCAGTTTTATAGCGGGCATTGTGGAGGCAGTGCTAACTCATTGCGGATTTGTAAGTAATTGCCATAAAACCGTCTGTGCTCTAACATTTTTCATTTTATAGCCGTGCAAAGTGTCTGCCCATTGGCACAAAGGGACTACGTATATGGTTAAATTCGAGGATCATGTTATAACAAGGGACAAGCAATTAGAAGATAAATAAAAATTTTATTGCAATTGCGGTAGTTTTAATTAAAAAGTGGATTTAATCTGTCGGTTCGCTTCAACGCCCACTTCTATCAGAATTAGCCTCTGTCTACGAATAAGCTCTTTTTGGCCAAAATGAGTAATTTGTTTGTCCGTTTTTGTATCTTGTGTAGATGCACTCAGAACTGTTGGCTCTCATGTTAAATCTGTTTTTTCGACATACAATCTGCTAACACTGCATTGGTTGAAGTATTGGGGAAAGCTCGTATAGAGTTTAATGACAAATCCCAGTCTCTACAATTTAAAGATCTATATTTTCCCACTGTAGGCTTAACGACATACATTTTAGATAAACTTAAATCTACGATCCTTGTAGGCGACCTGTCCAGTTCTATAGAGACGTTCTCGGCTATCTCGTTCCGCCTTTAACATCCATGCGTAGATTACAACGGGCAAAACCACCACGAACATACCAACGCGAAAGGATTTTGGTGTGGGCTTAAAGTGGTCAAATTGCGTGCACCGCATCGCTTGGAATCTTTGGATGCCGACATCGAACTGGAATTTTTAAATTCACAGGTAAAAGCAGTTCCAAATGATGACATAACAGGGGTTAAACCTCAGTCCCTGTAAAGAGAGTGATAAATATACTTACAAGAGTTCCACCTTCACCAGTCGCATGACGGTAAGGATTCGTTATCTGTTTAATGTATTCAGCACGCAATTTCATAGCACGTTCATGCTTTTTAAGCAATAATTCTTGCTCTGCCTTCGATTGATCCCCCATATTTTCAGATTTAGGAAAAATGACAGATAGATGTCAGAATCGTTACGGTCACCTTGTGATTTCATTGCATTCAGGTTGGTGTAATGTGAGCAAATAAGTATTCTTCGGCGAATATTTACCCTTACAAATGATATTTCTTAAATACTCAAAATAGTAAAGCCGGACGGAACGGACATATATCCCATTGATACTGACTCCACGTTTTTAATTAATACAGTTGGTGCGCAAATTACAAATACATAATTAAAATTCAGTGATTTCTAACACACCGCGTGTTCTTATTTCGGTTTTTTCTGTGTCCCATGTGGAGTCCTAACTTTTATAGTGTAACGGGACTTTCGCTATGCGTTAGTCGCAAAGAAAAGACAAGACTTTTGTCGTTAGTAAAGCCGAAAAAAAAATTTTAATTAATGAGTACTTTATTCATTCGAAGCATTTCGTTTCCATGGTTTTTTATTCACTCGGCGTATTTGGAATGTATTTTTTATACTATTTCAGAACAGGTAATTTTAATTGTCGAATAAAGAAACGCACAACCTTAATTGAAGTATATTTTGATACATGTAGAAGGATTTTTATTTCGGTTTCCCTCCTTAATTTTGGAATTCATATTCTAGGGTTATAACAATTTTCATTCTCATTCATTTTAGTAAGTAATACCAACATTTTAATACAAATTTTCCCATAATACTTAAAATGGTACTGCTAAATTTTCATTTGGCAGTAACTTAAGAATTGAGGAAGGCAAGTCGAATGGCCCATTAGCTCAGTTGGTTAGAGCGTCGTGCTAATAACGCGAAGGTCGTGGGTTCGATCCCCCCATGGGCCATGACTTCTTTTTCTTGAAGGTTTTTGTCAAAAGGCAACAAAATGGTTTTGTTCTTGTGGAAATTGATAATTTTCTTGTAATCCGGAACCAACAACCCGTGGCTCGCCGTCGCAAGGTAAATTGTGCCAATGAACTGAGCTTGACTATTCGTTGGCATGAATTTAGTCGCCGGTGCTGATGCTCGTGGTATAGTAGCAACCTTCTCAGAATTCGTGCAAATAATACCCGGAGGGATGGTATACGGCTTTTGTTTGAGGCAATGCAAGTAGAGTTTACATTATTCATATTGCAAATATCATTTGAACTTTATTCGAAGGAATCAGCTACAGCTGTGTTTTGTCTGAGGAGTCTTAAGTAACGCAAAAAATCAGTAGTTGGTTTTGGAGTCGCAGTTGAACCAGTAACACCTCAACTACTGTTCGAGTGACCCAACTACAAAACAGAGACCTTGCTTGGTATAATTTGTTCCAGAAGCCATTACCGCATGCATTGCAATGCTCTCAAAAGTAATGTGAAAGTGTAGTTTGAACGAATATGCACTTTTCTCTATTTCATCATCATTCACGACATCCAATGATACGCAATTGAGTCTATAATGCAGTTGGTAAGTACCTCCACCTAATCAGAAATAATTCCAGAACTCGTTTAATATTGACCACATTTCCTGCTAGGAGATACTGCTGAAAATTAAATTAGTATAATTTGTAACGTGTGCAAGGCATTGTAGGGCACATAATTATGCTGCTTCTAGGGGCAACTCCATGTTGGGCTTCATTAAACGCTGGTCCAAAGTGTTCTCTGATCTTCAAGTTTCCTTAACCTTATATAACTCGTTTTGAACATGCTTCACAGGTATGGAATCCTTCCTACGCTGTAAATATCGGTCGTATTGAGTCGGTTCAGCACAGGAACATTAGATTTGCGCTTAGAGATCTCCCTTGGAACGGCCCTGTGATTCTGCCACCGTATCGCGAACGGCTTAATCTTCTTGGCATGACTTCGTTGAAAAGAATTTGGTCGTTCAAGACTAATAGTTGCAACTTGAGAGGTGTCCCCCCTTTCCATATTAATTTCTCCAGAACTATCTATGGCAAGCGTGAGCCTATTAATCGCATGCGTGCGGCGGTCAATTGCAAAGTGGAACACCATTCTTCCATGTTCGCCAATTCATTTACAAATTCACTATTCGAAAAAGGAGCTATATACAAAAAATAAAGTGGGAAAAGGGATAGAGCATAAGATGAATGTTGCTATCGTTATTCGGAAATACTACGGAAATGATATGAAGAACAAAGTATATAAATGTTGTCTATCACGTCATTTACTTTTATTGTCGTCCTCTGGTGAAATGAACGACTAAGCCCTCGAAAAAGGAGAAAGAAGCATGGACTTTGAAAACAGTCAACAGGAGATTATGTTGTTGTCCTCCCGCTTTTTTCTACTCACCATACCTTAATAAATTTGCGAATTTTTTGACGAATTCCTCTTGCAAACCCGCCTGGTAATTGTATCAGCAGGTGATATTGTGTTCAGTTCTAATATTAACTTTTCATGTCTGATAAATTTAATTCCCTTCATGACCATTTTCCATAGAAAATTGTTTTGTACAAAAATGAAAGTAGTCTAGCGTGCGTCTGTTGGGTCTTGAATTGGTTGCCTTATGATGGTGATGGTGTTCCGACAGAATAGTCGAGTTCAATAACAAAATGCATTGTTAGCATTATTATTATGTATATATTTAATTTTTACACATATTATTCTATTAATTTATACTTTCTTATTATAATTTTCAATTTTATGTCCTTCTTATACAATTTATAACAGTTCACTTTAAATTACATTAACACCTTTGACTTGTGCTCCCTGTGGGACGCCATAGCTTCATAAATAGGTGAAATTTCTTATCTCCTTATATAGTCGATCTTCAGATTTCCTCCACTTCGCATACATAATTTTCCCAGTCTACATACATATATAGTACAATTACACGACATTCTTGGCTTATTTATTGTATGAGATTTAACAATTTCCATTTATTTTTTATATTTTTCCCTCTCTACACCGAAATCTGCTTCTGACATTTTCTTCTCAACTCAGTTTTTTTTTTGTTTTTATAATTTTAAAGCTCTCCTGTGTTGTTTTTTAAACCTTCTTTTGTATATTATTCTTTTTGACATTCAATAGAAATGTTTTAAAGGTTTTTCGAGTGTCCAATTTTTCCAACTTTTATTGTTCGTCCATTTTGTTTAAACACTTTTTTGTTCACATAATTTACTATTTTATATTAATATTTGATAAATATGTAATTTTCTTCTTATAATTCTAGAAATTTGTAGCCTTAATTTTTAGCTGCTTGTAAATATTTCGTTGGTTGTATTCAGGTAAGGATTACATGCTAAAAATTTGTTGCTGAGTGTATACAACCCACGAAATTATGAGTTTTTTTTAAAATAAAATTCTATGAGAATTTCCTAAATGTACTTCTGTTGGGTACACATTTTGTGGAAATTAATGGAATTTGTAAATTTAATTATTATTTCATTCTAATTTATTTATGTGGAGAGACGAACAAAAGAGAAGGAGCTTTAAATTGTTTTGTTCAAAGGTCCTAATTCTTTCGTTGTTTGTTAATTTTCTCTTTGGAATATGTTTTTTTTTTGTATAATTGTAGATCTACGTAAAAAAAGAAAACCTATATTTTTTTCTTAGAACTAAATGTTAATTATATCATTCCACTTTCCTCTTCAGGCGAATGTAAAGAAAAATGGATTGATAATATCAGAAAAAATGAAAAAAGAAGTAAATTGATCACTACGTCTGCAAAAAAAAAAGAACTTCAACACTATCAAAAAATCGCTTTGACCTTCCATGAGCCCACAGGAAAATCAAAGAGGCTTTTTAATATTAAAACGATTCGCGATATCTCTCCACACCGAATAAATTGAGAATTTTCATTTGTTTCGCTCACATTTTATCATACAAAAACAGAAATCCATTTACTAATCACATTTTATATTATGTTAAAGAGTTAATTTTCAAAGTTTTACACGTTCTTTGTATTTAATTTTCTTTCAAGAAGTTACATTAGAATTGGGTTCAATATTGTACACATTTATAAGACTTAAAATTACTTTTTTCGCTTCCCGTTTGCTTTTTGCCGCAGAATGTACATGCGTTTCATTTTTTCACTGCGGTGTGAATTTATACTAAATTTTAACAATAAATTGGTTGTGAATATGTTTGTCAAACACCAGATATATTTCGTTATTTACAAAAGTATTTTTCGTTTTTTATTCAGAGATAAAGTGATTTGGGCGAAATATTTTGACAACACTTTAGACTTCTGCAAAATTATTCACTCATATGGAGAAAACCTCTTTTAAAATGTCCGAATACACTCATTTGGGAAAAGAATGAAATTATGAGAAACTCTAATCATCTGAACAATTGAATTTCTCAACTACTTAATTACTGAGAATGTTCGATACTATCCCCACTTCGTGCCATGACTAACAACATTTTTCTTCACACGTTAGTTAGCTTTTTAGCGTGGTTGATAACCACACGGAAGATTTGAAGTAAATGTGATAAGAATACCTTAATAAAGTGTGCAATGTGCCTTGGGATATTTATTAATTGTTGCTTTTAGAGAAAGGAGGTAATGGAAGCTGTACTAAAATTCAGCAAAGATAATTTGACAATAGCTTAACATTTGTCACCTGCCGTTTTCATTGAATTCTCCCGATATTGTCGGATTTAATACATTTTCTTTCTTTGTAAACCCCTGCAGTATGACACGAAATTGAATACATTTACTGCTTTCTTCGCTGCGATCCATTTTCACAAACGTGTCATCACACAAGTACTCTAAGAATACAGCGAAAAATACGTGTAAAGTAGTAATAAGTTAATTATTGAGAAAAAATGGGACATTATCCGAGATTTAAGATACCAAACCTCATGTCTGTAGCAAAGGTAATTCGAGGTTACAGAAGGCAGTTTAAAAGACAACAATTGCTATTAATAGAAAAATTTTAACAGTGGCTAATAGACTTGAAAATTTCGCCGATGCTTCTGTGAATTTTAGTAGTCGAACTTTCCAATGAAGCCCTCAAAAGTTAAGTGCCAAGTTAAGAACAGGTATAAAAATCAGATTAACGACGTGTCATAGAACATCAGGTGCATGTCATTCTTAGAATTCAGACGTATCTAAGTAAGATCTATTAGAATGAATTTACTTGGTATATAAGGCAATTACTAGCACTAATTGCCCGCGTAAAACTAACTTTTCTCCTCTAAAATACTTTGTCCAAATCACTTTATGTGCCGGTGCCGATCTTGTAAGATTTTATCTTGTAAAAATATCTATTATTAATAAATTGTACAAATATATCTTCCTTAGACGCTAGAAATTTGTCCATCTCTTTTCCACACACTTTCATGCTCTTGTCTTTACCTTGTTGACATCGCGCTTCGTTACATACCCTCAAATGATTCATCATTCCTTTTTATTCTTTTAAGAGAACTAACATAAAATATTATTTTCTGTTATAAAGCTTTTTTTTGTTATAAGTTAAATAAACCTCTAGTTAACAACTAATCTTTAATTAAACAGTTAAAAGTACAAAATAAGTTATATAAACTAAAACAATGGGACAACATCCGTTCGATGTTGCTCGAAATGTTACTATTTATGGATATACGAAATACATTCGCGGTAAATTGTGCTTTTGTTCACTGTACACAAAAAGATCATAATCTTTCTTACTAGTCTAAAGTGTAAAAAGTAGTAGTAAAAAAATTAAGTAAAGTAACTTTAGCTTCAGTGGGAATTTCAACAAATTAACAGTATGGAAATGAGTCTCATAAATAATGAAAATTACAAATAAGTTAGACCTTAACACGAAATTTATAGAAAATTGTTCTCTTTCTAAATACGAAAAGAATTTAAGCGAGCTTCCTCTATTATTCACATGTTTTTCATTTGTATAAAATTTGAGTAATGCGACGCATATGTCCCGTTTTTATTTAGTTTCTTTTAAAAAACCTGAAAAAAAAGATTTCGTTTAGCATTCTCTTTTTTATTTACTTAATTTTGTTTGATAAATATAAAATTTAAAAATTCAAATCTTATGAGTACAAAAAAATAGTGCATTAGGGTGTACTACTACCAGTGTCTAAAAATTACACCTTCTCCCTGACTCTCCATATCAGTGTTGCTTTATTTTTAAATAAAATACTAAATTTTTATACACCTTGAAACTTTTATATACTTGTAAATTTACCACTTACCTGAAAATCTGACCCAATCCATAAACGGATTGAAAATAATATTCACTACTAAAAAACGAGTTTATCAAAATCTTTGAATTTCGGTTTGTCCTCCAAATGTCAGACTTGTGGTTTATGTTTACCGCCGCAGACGCCACAAGACACACCAACCCAATGGCATGCTCGTAACGGAGGATAGCACCATAAACATGGCACTACAAGGGAAAGAAGCGACAAGCCAATCCATCTAAAAAGAAATAGAAAGGAATAACAAAATCACATGGCAGATTAATAACCTTATCCAGCTAACCTCTTAGTACATCCAGTCTCACTAGAACATTCACACGGATGCAGAGGTGTCTCACCCTCTGAATCACTCATGCAATGGTAAAGCATACATCTGGCACATCCCATTCCCGATATACATTCCAAACCCGTTTTGAAGTAGTCAGGAGCAAATTCGCATGCTCCTTTCCGGTTCCATTCCTCCGTGTAAAATTCATGGCAATATCTGCATCGAATGCGGTTTTTTATCAGCACGGGATCCTTAAGTGCGGCTGAAGATACATCTAGTGTTCGCTTTTTTAGACTACAAGTTGAATCTCGACGGGCATTTATTACGTTTGCTACGGGTTCGTCGACGACCGGGTAATTATAATCGTGAACCTATTTGAGAAAAATAGCTAGATTAGTGGTGCTGTCCACGTGTGAGTTCACATTATTACTGCTGTTAGCTGAACATAAGAGTAATTGTCACCGGGGGCTATTGTTGCTGTTTGCTCGCCATTCGGATTTGGTGGGGGTGGTGGAGGTGGTTTGTCGCAGGATATGTAGTGAATGTTGGGTTTTTCTCCACTTCCTGCAAAATAATGAAAACATTTTTAACTCATTCTGTCGTCTTTTGTGTGTTTATATTCACTGTGACTCCCACTGCCTTCGGGACTTGATTGTGTGTCGGAAGGTTCAACGGGCAGATCCAACGTCTAAAAAAATTTCTAATTAAATCAATTTGTCGGAAAGGTGTGAATTGTAACACTACCATAAAAACGTCGTCTTCCCCAACTGAATCGTATTTATGAGCGGGCCATGAAGATCCATTTCGCGCCATTCCTGAAACAAAAAGGAAATATTTCGTTTTTAAGCGCGTTTACACAGTCATCTCAATGTGTGGTTGTAAATGTAGCCTTCTTCGCTTACTGATATCTCTTCTTCTTTAACTTTTAACAAAATTTTTTATGGACAAGAGTTTTGTTTTCATTAAACTTACCAAAAATATTTCCAATTTTGAGGCAAACAAAGAAGAGCACATAGGGTTAGATTTGGAAAATTAAATTTGGAGAATTAGATTTAAAAAAAGCCGGAAATATTCAACTAAAAGCTTAGAATATCTAAAGAAATTTATATTGGAAGAAAAGATTTCTTAAAAGTTCAGGAATTTAAACAGATAACTTGCGGTTTTTCGTAAAGTCATTTCGATATCATTGCAATATTTTTTAATATTTCAATTTTAAATTTATATTTTTTAATTCGCTCTGCTTAATTAGAATCCCCTAATAAACTTACTTGAAGTGGATATAACTACGAAAAATAATATGACTAGAATTTCAGAGAAAAAATGTAGTGATGGAAGGAAAGTTGTTCAGTTTGTTCGTCTTTCTTGTTTGAAAACGCAACTGCTGCAGGAGCAAGTCGGACTCCAAATGTTTCCAACCTTGCAACAAGTCGTCCATAGAAAGATCTTCATAAATATCCTTAACTGCATTTTGCATGGCTTTCGCTAATGAAAATCAGGCAAAGTTCCAATCGCTTCGGCAACGCGAAACTTACAAAAAGAATCTGCTCCTGGTGTTGAAAGTTGACTCGGTATTTCATCCGAGAAGATTTTATGATAATGTGTTGCCCATATTGCCTTCTTCATATCTAGCACCGAATTCGAATGTCGACAAATTGCCAATCCATAAAGATTTAGCTCTTCTATGAGCTTATTCGTCAATGCGCCAGGACTTTCTCCCACCTAAACACTTTTGTTCTATCTTTAAGTTACGTAAACGTGTGCTCATTTGTTTTTTGTACATGCCTGACACATTTTTTCTGAAACGATGATCTTTTCCCCATATGGTTAAACTTGAAGCAATCCCTCCAAGATGCACGGAGATCTTATTATATAAGACGAAAACGAGACGAATTCGTAGTTGAAACAACTTTTTTCGAAGATATTGCAATTTAAAAGTGTATCTGGATTAGATATGCGTCCCGATTTCGTCTTACATAATAAGGCACCTGTATAGAGAGCAGTTTGTACCTAGATTTGATACATTAACAGGAAACAATGTAATCAAACTCTTTTAAACGTGATTAATAATAGTGAATAGTATTTATACGCACCATATATTTTTAGATTATATCTAAGCAACAGTATTTTGTTTAGACAGTTTTACAACTCATTTTAATATTAATTAGCAAAAAGAAAATTGAAAATTTTGCTTAGTTCACATACAGTCTGTCTTTATACAGTGAGTGTCAAAATGATTCGTTCGATTGCTACAGTGACGAGCAAAATTGAACCAATAATACCAAGTCCAAGACCTAGTAGACTCCTAATAGACTCGAAGCATCGTGGCATGCTGGCTACAGCCTCTGATGATGGAGGTGAATCATACTCTATAGCCAACCTCTTCTTTAAGTATGCCTATAAATTTTCAATAGCATTTAGGTCAGGGCTTTGCGGTGCCCATTCCAAAATCTGATATCCCTTATTTTGTAGCCATTTTTGCATAAGTTTTGAAGTGTGCTTAAGATCTCAATCATTCTGAAATATCACATCGTCCTTCCTAAATGGCATTTTATTAAACATTTCTGGCAGGTGCCGTTGTAAAATATTTTTATACAGGTGTCGGTCCATTGTCCCCTCTATTCGATGAATTGTATCGGGTCCAGAAGCCGTGAAGCATCCTCAGAACATAAGGGTTCCGCCTCCGTACTTGACCGTTTGTTTGACGTGCTGTGGCTTAAGCGCAGTTCCTTTCTTTTTCCAACACCATGACCAGCCATCCGAACAATATCTGTCAATTTTTACTTCGTCTGACCAAATGACCTTACGCCAATCCTTTGAAGGCTAGTGTTTGTAATATTTTGCGAATCGTAGCTATATTCTGAGAAATCAAACCACGATTTTCATCCGTTAAAACTTTTGGCCACCCAGTTTTTATATGAACAGTTTCGCTGCAACACTTTTTCTTTACTCTTTCCACCGAAGACCGACTAACTGATAATTCCGCAGCTATCTTTTTCGCGTTGAAAGTCTTTCACGAACGAAAGAAATAATTTTTTCTTTAATATCGTGCGATAACGGACGCATTTTTATATTTGCTTAACCAAATCACGTACAAAACTTAAACTGTTTTTTTTTTGTAGTTCCTGACTTGCTGTTCTTCATACAAAATTTCGTCCATATGATCCAAAAAAATTATATTTGTTTTCATTTACATACAAAACGTCCTTCCAGAAGTTAAATTTTAATTTTTGAAGGCTTTGGCGAACTCATATCTTTCTTTTCTGTCGGTGATGGTTATGTATGGCTTTTTTCTTCGAACGCGTCAACGTTAGCCGAAATTACTAAAGGTTCTTCTTATTGTAGAATCGCAAATTTTTTTCTTAAAAATGTTTTCCACTTCACTCGCTAACTTAGAGACAGTTATTTTTGGAATTGGCGCACTCTTTTTAACATAACCCGTACATTAGTGTTTGTAAGAATTTTTGTTGCCACCATGTCCGTTGCGATTAACTATCCGATTTAGGTTTTTAACCCGCGTAATTATGTACTGAATTGTTGATTTAAGATTATTTTAAATTGTACTGATTTCTTTATTTGATTAACGTCTTTTGTAATGAAATGTAATGTAAAACGCCTGCGACTATTGCTGTTTCTCGGGATTTGTGTCCCACTTTTTTAATTTATGTAATTTTAAATAAGTTAATTTTAATAATTAATTCTTTAAAGTTCAAATAAATCACGCAAATTATTTCCCTGCAGGCACTGATACTGATTAAAATCAAAAGCTGTAAACAAACGAGTGTAACAGTTAAATTTCCATGAAAATTCCTGTCGAACGAATAATTTTGAAGGATCTAATTAGGATGTGATTACAGTTTATTATTTTAACCTTTTAACAGTAAAGTTAAAAGTGTGATTTGATGCTGCTTATAAATAGGCAAATAATACTATAATAAAATGAATTTAAATTTTGTTATCGAACTTATAAAAATATAAGCAAACGTTAACTTTAAGACTTTGACTTTAAGACCATCTGTCTGGCCGTACCTTGAATTATGTTTTCTATTTGTAATTTTCCATCCATATGAAACTTTTGAAATTCATTCCATTTGTCAGCGATAGGGTCAATTTGGTTTTTATTTGGTAACAAAATTTGTTGACAAATATGCAATCACAAAATAAAACCTCTTAGACCAATAGTTTCTAAATTTGTGTTTTAGTACTCTCAGGAATAATTTTTCATAACGGTTTTATATTTTATATTAAGGGCCCTTCCGAATTCAAGTATTTAAATCTAAATCTTAAAAATTTCATATGAACGCTCAACAGATGCTTAACTTTCGATAACAAATCAAATTCAATCAAGTGGAATGTGTCCAATTACTTTCTCACCATCATTACCACCTGCAAACCACTTTCCAATTGCATAACATAACTATTTTTGTCATGCTCCTTCTTTTTACAAGACGACATGCATTGGAAATTAGCGACTCTTAAGACTATAAAGCAATCACAATATGATCACGCAAGCTTTTGGGCACCAGATAATTACCGTCAATCAAGTCATTGTAGGCCCGAACTATGCCTTTGTCGAATGCACGAGCGTCAGCTGCTGTCTGAAATGTCAGTCCGTTCCGTTGTTTACCGGCACGCCAGTGATGAAATGTTGGCATCACCTTAAAATACTTGAGATCACGGTTGATTACGCAGCTTAGGATTACCTGAAAGAGTTAAGATACAATGGGTTAATTATGCATGAAGATAAGGTTCTCATATTACAAAAGACTTTACATTTTGATCTGAGATTCTTTGGCCGTAGATGATGTATTCGTGGCCTCCAGCACCAGGTGATAGCCTGGCCCTTTTGCGTATGGACACATTGGCGAGACCACCACCTGCGAGGGGTAACCACCCCTCAGTGCTTTCGTCTCTCGTCATTACCTGCGCACGTACTCTAACTAGGAAGTCACTGAAAAGAAAAAATAAAGAAATACTATAATCCCATTTTGATTTCTGGCAATTTTTTTGAGTTAAGTTAAATTTATTTTATTAAAATAAAAACTGGTCTTTAGTAGAGATGTCTTAATGAATAAAAAGCAATTCATTCCCAATCAAAAAATTGCAATAGCTTGCAAAGTCCACTGGATACTTAGCTGTCAGTCGTTGCGATATCTTTGAGATACAAAATTTTCTTTTACGACAGTCTATCATAGTGCCATCGTTTCCCTTAGTTTTGAATGCGATCTTACAGTAGTTGGATTATTTGAAATATTGATAGTTTCCACAAACTATCCATTTTGGCTGGTCGTTTTTTGTTATCTCCATCAATTATATGCCTTCCCTTTTTAGTGACTCGAGAATAAATGCCGGTACATGACGTCAATGAGACCTATAAAAATACTTGCGAAAAAGTTGAAGGCATACAACTTCTTTGGCCGCTTCCGCGTACCTGCTTTTTGATTTCCAAAACCACCCCCTATAATGGGACTGGAGGATCTTGTGCGTTACAGAGAGAAGAAAATCACGGGACTGATCACGAGGACGGTTATACGACTACATAGACTATAGAGACTACGGAACTCACGATGCCCAAGGATAGGATCGAGAGGATCAGGATGACCGAAAGATTTCACAAAATTCTTATCTGTACAGAATCACTCCCAAAGTAGGGACCAGTGGATATTTTATATGTACAAAGGGATCTATGATTGACGGCAGGGCAGGTGTAGGAATCTTTTCTGAAGATTTTAATCTGTCCTGCTATATTAGCCTAGGGAGATACATCTGGGTTTACCAGCCAGAAATGCTTGCGCGTGAGCAGAGCTACTTAAAGAAAGGAAGATAGGGTTCGAGGAGGTAAAATTTTTATTACACTGAACAGAGAATTACATAAGCCTTTAAAGAACTAGCTAGAACCAAGAAATTAGCTATAAATTCTGTAATGAGAGGAGACTGAGCATACCTGTGTTGAAAGTGATACGGTTAAACTTGAATTTCTAATGAAAAGAAAATTTTGGAAAAAGTACGACTAAAATAAGGATGCAAAAGTAAGAATTATCCACAAAATTTGCAGACACGCCTCAGCAAAGCACATGTGCAGTTCCCACCGATTTTTTTATATTAATCTGGCGTTCCTAATGAAGCGTCTTTTTCCCCATCATCGGCTCATCAGATGCTTATATCAATGCTACACTTCAACTTGTTTTGGTTCGCTCTGAATGAAAGCCAATTACTACACTTAGTCCTCCTTCTTCCTCTTGCTATCACAAGACCTACTTTTGCAATGCTGTCCACTTTTGCATACAACTGCATTCCCTCAACCTAATTATCTACAGATCTCTACACCAGAAACAAGAATAGTACCATTTCCTTTCCTCTATCCCCCGGGAAAGCTTCATTTTGCACCCAGTACTTCATGAATGCTCTCGTTTTCATTCTGAAGAAAAATCAGAATGAATTCATTGCACGGTTGAAAATTAAAATCCCAATGGAATAAAACTGCCTTTTCTCTATGAATTTTTAAAAATTGCCTTCTTTTACACGAATGAACTATCGGCATGCATACAAGTTGGACAATTATAGGCGAAAATCCCAAAACATAGGCTAGCCAGTAATTCTAGCGAACAGCAGGTGAATGGAAGCTTTCATGCCTCAAGTAACCCAATTAAAGTAGCCTCCCCGAAACCTGTATCCTTTCCTTGTGGTCTACAAATTTTTTAGTTCACAGGAGGCTCACATGACAGGAAAACGCTAAAAAAATAGAAAAAGAAAAAACGGGCTAAAAAACCACCTTGTAACTGGGGTGACCAGCCAGCAATTTCTTCTTTTTGAGAATGAGATGGGCAAGGTAACAACAAATACCGGGGAAACAAGGACGACAGGGCTGTATTTGTGTCGTCGCTGTGTGATGAAGGAATTCTCCTTCAGTCGTGTCATGTTCATGTTTTGTGTTCGTTGGAGGCCACCAAGAAATGAATGGATTCATTGATTCAAAACCTCTGAGAGAAATAAAAAGCCGTGAGGTAGAATAAGCGTACACACACACAAACAAGGCGAGAGTAATCGGAGCAGGCATTTCAATCTGTTGTTTGTATTTATAATGCGCAAGAATATTTAAAATTTGAATCAAATTGTTAATTTTGAATTTCCTGGTAAAATCCACAAGATATTTTCGGATGGAACCTCTGTATCAGAAACCTATCACGTAAACACTATGCGAACTGCAATCTCGCAAATAAGCTTCTTTTGAGGTTCAATTCTAAAAAACACTACACTATCCGAATTTTTACTTATGTATCAACCAGCTAAATTTAATTCACGTTCGCAGTTAGTGAGGAAATCCGTATAATTTTTAATTACATGGGCTTGAAGTACTTTATCCGACAACTCTTCGATACGTTTTGCTACTTTCATGGAGGGAATGTTGGAAGAAAAAGTTGATTTTTTAGTTTCTCGAAATTACCTTTACAGCATTGTTTTAATAAATTAAAACTATTATATTTACAGGACTATAAACCGTGCAAGCAGAGGTTTTGGCGCAAACACATAACCTCCAACTAAGAACGCAATTTTTCCAGTTACAATTACATTTCATTTTTTAGGAAGTTCAGTACTTATTAACTGTAATGATTTACTTATCGTTTCGCAGTATTTTCAAATTTTTTAATAATCGTACCCAAAAATCAACCAATTAGTCACCAGATGATCTCCTCTCCACGCAGCTTCTTTGAGACACTCACACATTCTCAACTGACTACTTCAGCTTGTTTACCCTCTCGGAGATTCTGAAACTCATTGATAAAAGGAAGCTCCTGCTCCAACACTCACCTCACCATCTACAAATTGAGAGGAAAATTGCGCTTCTGAACTGAACTTCCCCTGACTTTCGAAGTGTACGACGAAAACATTTCTGCACTCTCGCCTCTCGCCAACCTAAATTTGAGTCAGAAACAGAATCAGGCTGATGAGAGTGAAATGAATGAATTTTGTTTAATGTAAACTCGGCGGAGGAATTGAGTTGAGTCGAATAGTACTGCCAGATGAGCATTTTGCGTTTTTATGAATTACTTCAGAGCTACTCTGTAAAGTAAAACAACAGAATCTAAATGAACAAAGTCCACTCTTCTCAAAAATTACAAAATCTAATCTTGTAATGCTTTTACATCCTAGATAAGCGTATTTCGGTACGACTGCAATTTTGTCTTATCATTTCAGAGTTGTACCTGCAGCATATAAATCGATTCGGAATAACTCAAGCTTTATTACAACAATTCAGTCATTTACAGAATGCCTCGTTTATTGGTACATACTCACCTAATAAAGGCTTCTTTGGTTTGCAAGAGGACTGAATTCGCCATCTCTGCCCTATGAGACCAGTACGGCATGGACGCGAATAACATATGTTATCTTGAAAAACTTTATTATGAGTGCTGTATAATTCAAGCCTTGGACGAGCATTTTACTCTTAGACGGATCTTGGAAAATCTCAAATATTATGGAAAAGTGGTATATGGTATTTTTCAAAGTTTTAGATTTTATAAACTCGTGACTGCTTGAGGACTCACTGAAACGAGTAAAAGATTCCATATCAAACAACTGTAACAAGCTTCACACTGTGTGTATTAAAAACTGCGTTAAATGAGAAAAGTGCAAAAAAATAACGCACTACCCCATGTTCCTGATTCTGGGCAGATCAACAGTTACATTCCAGTGAGACATTTTTTTACCAAGAGATATCAAATTTGGATACAATTCCAGAGGATCATCAGTATGACCTGAACAATTGCTTGCCTAGTACAGGGGAATTGGAAATTATTTTTAATTCACACAATTTTTGTGATTAACAATTTAAGATCCCAATTATTTTTTTTTACTTCTATATTTAAGGAAAATGTACTACTAAATCTCATTCTCATTTCGACAGATTCTCTAAAAACCCAAGTTGCCTAAAGTGGACTTTTCACTGGATATTAGAATTCGTTCCAAAAAAGTAAATGAAGGAAACCCACTTTATTGCTCACACCCTAGCAAAATCGACTTTCATCATATGACAACCCCGAAGAATTAGGTCTCTCCTCTCCCAATGCTGAGCTCACACACTCCCGAGTAAAAGGCCAAGGAGATAATAAACGCTATGCAAATGTAGTGGTCGTATGTATTCATCTTTTTGTTGGGTGTCAAAATCTCTGAAAAAGGACGAGTGCAGCAAGATTTCCAAAATCCCCAATTGATCCTATTTCGACCAGCTGTGTTGATTAATAAGAAAACCCGATGGAGAGGTGGCGAAGCAAAACCAGTTTCATTCAGCATTTTGACAGAATTTAGAATTTCTCGGCCTTCTCTCACTAGCTTTGATTCTTCACCTTTCCACCACCACTTTCTCCTCCTTTTCCTTTTTGTGTTGCTCCGTTTCGAAATCCACTTTTCATTTGCACTTTGGGTTACTTATATTTCCCATTTTGAACAACTTTTTCTGTACTTTCGCACTGGTCTGCAGCGATTTTCACGAAACACTCAAGTGGCCGCCCCCAACTTATGGCACGAGTGACACCAACTTACCTTTCATGTCCCTCTGTCATGATTTGTAATCAGAAAAATCCTAATTTTGTAGCGTATTGCGACCGATTTCACCATTTTTAAAGCATAAAGACATCAGCCAGTTGATTTAGTTTTGTTAACCCTTTGGTTCGATGTTTAGAACGCCAAAGTCACGATCAATTCGCCCGAGTCAAGAACTTCTCACAATGGGTACCCCGAGAACTGTTCTGGTCGCGAAAATCTCCCGTCCGTCGACAAACCCGTGAACGAGTAAAATTTTCTTTTGCCCGATTTACTTCAGCGCTTTTTCCCCGTTTTGTTCGCACTGCACTCTGTTGTTACCATTAACGGTGGACTTTTCAATTCACTAGCACTGCAACTGTTCACTTAACGCTTTCGTCTTGAACGGGGATTTTCATTTCAGCCCGTCCGCACTTTCTTGTTCTGCTTCTGCCTGTGAAGCCAAAGCCTTTTTCACCTCACCTCACGCTCACTTTTAATTTTCTCTACGCATCATCGTCTCTGCTTTTTGAAGACTTCTCGTTCTCAGTTCTCAGCAGCGTCAATTGCGGCGAACTTCCAGATTTGGTGGTTGGTGGAGCTGGAGAAGTGAAAAAGTAGGACGTTGGTAACGGAAAGTGTTCTGTTTTTCAAAATCTAAACAACAATCTACAAAAAACAAAGGGTTTTCCCGTGTAGCTTTTCTCTACTTGGTTATTCTGTTTCCCTCTTTCAATTGCCAAACTTTACCGTCGAAGAAGTCAGGCGGAAAGAATTTTACTTAACAAATATTTAGTTATCAATAAATTATAAAAGATTGTGAAAGTAGTCCAGGTAATCGCGATAAAGATAGTCGAAGAAAGTAGCCAAGAAGTCAAGAAGCTGCGTGAAAACAATTTTCCAAGAAGAAGAAAAAGAAGAGTCGAAAAGTAACTGAAAAATTCTTAAGTTTTGTTTGAGTAGCGGCAAATGTTTAACAAGAAACGAAAATTGCAAAAATTGTATTTTGATAGTTATGTTTGAGGTTAGAGTTTTAGCGTTTTTCCGCAAGAAGTCCGGAGAGATATTATTAATTAACTTGCAGAAAATTTGGTGATAGCAAATTATCCTTCATCTTGATCTCTTGGCAATACATATTTAGAAATTGGCCGCACTTTGGAAATTTATTAACTTCGTCAGTTGTGTTTAAAAATATATATATATTTAAAAAAATACTAAAACGATAGAATTTTGCAGTGAACATATTTTTCTTCCTTAGCGTACGCAGTGCTGACAACAATTACATCACCAAATATATTATTTGACATATCATTACCAACACTTCAATAACAATGAGAAACGAACGTTCTTTCCGGAGCGGGGTGAGTGATTTTGATGACAGCTTCACAGCGAAGGCATCGAAATTTTTATTTGAAAATTATTGAAAATGGCGAAAAAGAAAAGTGAAGAGTATGGTGATAATTGCGGCGATGATCAAGATTACGGTGAAGAGCCCAATTTCGATGATCCAGAGGGTTTTGTAGATGATGTAACGGACGAAGGTAAGTGCCTCCTGTGCCAGCATGGCCCATGGCTGGGCGAGTGTGCAGCCTAACCTCATTCGGCTTTTCGGAAAGCCATTTGACAGCGGTGATTTGCCCGTGGCCGATTGAAAGTTATTAAAAAGAATTACGAATTTCATCCGGCTATTTTTAGAGCTTTTGGGTGATTTGCTGAAGCAGAAGCCTTGCGAGACAGACGGCGTTGAGAATGTTGTCGTCGTGGATAATATTCCCAAGGTTGGGCCATCACGCCAAGAGAAGCTCAAGAGTGTTATTTACAAGCTTTTCTCAAATTTCGGAGAAATTGTGAATGTGTTCTATCCCCTGGATGAAGAGGGTAACACCAAAGGCTATGCATTTTTGGAATATAAAAATTCTGCTAACGCTGAAGAAGCTGTTAAGGCTTTAAACAATCATCGTTTGGATAAATCACACACGTTTGCAGTCAATTTGTTTACTGACTTTCAGAAGTATTGTCCTTTAGATGCATATCGAAAAAGCGGAAGTACATGATCATCTTTTTGCAGGTATGAAAACATCCCAGAGAAATGGGAACCCCCGACTCCTCAACCTTACAAGATACAAAACGATTTGTACAACTTCCTAATGGAACCTGATGCCTACGATCAATACTGTGTTGCAGCCGAATCTGCCCCAAATTCCGTACAGGTGCAATTCTGGCAAAATACACTTCCCGAGCCAACAGAACTTGAAACTAGGGAGGTAGGTAACTCATTCGATAGTTTCGAAGTATTCAGATGCGATTTTATCAGTTTGCAATTAGCATTCAACATTCTTAATAGAATTGCATGATAATTATGACCAACAATCATTGTTTAACGTTACGTTTTTATCAGCACAAGCTGATGCACTGATTTTATCTATGAGTGCGAAGCCTTATATCGATTAAGTCCCATGGAGGTTATGCTGACCAGATTATGAGCCATATTGCCGGCCTCTGTCTCCCGTGGATGGTAACAAATTAAATAGGGTTGGTCACAAAAAATTCATTCGCTGAATTAATTATTTTTTTCTTCACTTTTATGGTGGATGAGTCCTGTTTGAACACATTCGTTTTGATAATGATAAACCACCACTGGAACTGGAGCCATGTTTTGCTCACTGCATTTGTTCTTCAGTTGTTTTAGCATATTCTAACCGCAACCCTGTGAGAAATGTGTAGAGCAAATTCAAAGAACTGTATCGAAGCATTTAGAGGAAGGAGAATTTGTTTTTAGGAGCGTCGGTGGGTTAAAGAATAACGCGGTGGATCATAATTTATGAGAGTCTCGCGTTTAGGCTCCACCGATGTTTTCCAATGGTAAATTGAACAAATATTCATTTTAAATATTAAAGCTAGTACAGCTGGGAGAGTTCACTGAAAATAGAAAACTCCTTGAACACGTTCATGCTGGCGCACTATTAGTAAGAGAGCCTTCTCATTTGGTTGGGATTGTCAATGCAATTCTCTCAGAAAAATTGCATCAACGTGTCGAAGACAGGTCCATCTGTACAACTCAGATGAAGAAAGAAAGTCGAAATTCATTTTGTTTAGTATTTGGCCCTTATTGGACTTCCGTGCTGTAGTGGTGTCAATCTATTTAGGAGTATAGACTTTGAGACTTATTCTGTTCATTGATTGCACAAAACCTCACTCTCATATTTTGATATTTCCAATTCACACAGAAGATCAATGTCTATTCCCACATATAATTACTAAAAACCAACAGCCAATGCTCTTATTTCGTAAGGAATTAATTAAAATCCACGATTTTTTGCAGCGTTTTACAGACACATTCGTAAAATGGTCG
Organism: Dasypogon diadema; assembly: GCA_006980735.1. Lineage (NCBI taxonomy): Eukaryota > Metazoa > Arthropoda > Insecta > Diptera > Asilidae > Dasypogon > Dasypogon diadema. Next base: position 82,897 of record QYTT01084020.1, read on the forward strand.
CCGCTCGGCACATACATTGTAACCTTCCACAAGCCTGGAGTCGCCATATGGGGCGGTAGCAATTTTACAAAAATCAACAAATTCCCCCATCCTGGTACTCAATTTGTTGACTTTTCACCATGTGAAAATTATCTTGTCACCTATGGTCCTTCTCAGACCGGTCAGAAAATTATCATCTGGGATATCCGGACTGGTCAGGAAAAACGTAGTTTCGTGTCGGAAGGGATGAGCAGCATGTCCATGTTTCGGTGGTCGCATGATGACAAATATGTGGCAAGAATGGGGGAAAATGCCATTCACGTTTACGAAACACCCAGTTTCTATCTTTTGGACATGAAGTCGATCAAGATTCCAAGAATTAGGAGTTTCAGTTGGTCTCCAACTGATAACATCATCGCGTACTGGGTAGCCGAAGAAACAGATGTTCCCGCGAAGGTTAGCCTAATGGAAATCCCTAAGAAGAGGGAGATACGCAACAACAATCTGTTCAACGTGGCTGACTGCAAGATTCATTGGCAGAAATCTGGTGATTATCTGTGCGTCAAGGTCGATCGTTTCTCCAAGTCTAAAAAGGACAAAAAGGACGCTGACGTAAAATTCCTCGGGACGTTTTACAATTTCGAAATTTTCCACATGAGGGAGAAAGACATTCCCGTGGACTCTGTAGAAATCAAAGACCTGATCCTGGCCTTTTCCTGGGAGCCAGTTGGTTCTAAATTTGCCATAATTCACGGTGAGCCCAGCAACGCTAGCGTTAGCTTCTACGAAGTGAAAAAGGGGCAAAAGCCGAGTTTGATTAAGAAATTGGAAAAGAAGGTGTGCACACATTTGTTCTGGTCGCCCAGGGGGCAATTCGTCGTGCTAGCCAACTTAACCATGGGCACTTTCGAGTTTGTGGACACAAACGATTTTATCGTGATGAGCTCAAACGATCATTTCCGAGCAAATGAAGTCGAGTGGGATCCGACCGGGCGGTATGTTGTCACGGGCGTGTCTTCATGGAAGGTAAAGGAGGACACCGGTTACTATATGTGGTCATTCCAAGGCAGGATCTTGCGAAGGACCATGCTTAAGAACTTTGTCCAATTTTTGTGGCGTCCACGACCTTCGTCCCTCCTCTCTGAAGCCCAGCAGAAGGAGATCAAGAAGAATCTGAAGAAATACTATCCTCAGTTCGAAAACAAGGATAGGATGCGCCTGACAAGAGCTTCCAAGGAACTCCTCGAAAAGAGGGCACAGCTTCGAACACAATTCATGGAGTACAGGAACAGAAGAATAGCTGAATGGAAGGAACAGAAGAGCAGGAGGTTGCAGCTGAGAAACCGTACGTATCACTCGCAGAATTATTGATCCAGATTATCATGAATTTTTTGTTTGCCTTTTCAGATGTCGATACAGACTCCCTAGAAACAGACGACGTTGAAGAAGAAATTGTTGAATTTTTGGTTAAAGAAGAAACAACGGTTCTTGAGTAGTCGCCTAAGGAATTGGATCACCTCTCGATCTTCTTTCAAACGACGTCGCTAACCACACGGCATCCGTTTGAGGGAAGATAGTCAACACGAAATTTTTTGCAACCCGTTTACACTTGTCTTTTTTATTACTCTAGTGGTAATTATGGCTTCTTTTATTAAATACAACTTACGACTGTGTATTAACTGGATATCTGGTATTTTATGGCCTCCGCCCAGATCCTCTTCCTCTTCCAGAGAGTCTTCGGTATCCACAAGACTCGCTAATGTCCTAAGTTATGGGATTGGGATCCTTACATCCGAAAAAGCGGACTATAAACGTATTTTGTCGGAATCTAGTTGTAGCATCAAACCTAAAAATTGAATTAAATTTCTTTCTAGATGAAAAGGAAGTCTGGCACAGACACCACAACGAGTAGTCACAAATTTTCTATCACTTTGAATAATTTCACAAGGGAAATCTGTTTTCTTATTGCCTATTTCTGTTGCAAATTTTATCTTATCGCCCAAATTTGTTTAAAATATTTTCTATGAAAAATTCAAGTTGTCGTTCCCGAGATATGGGCCCAAAACCACAATTCCATGCCGGCAGGTGCCCTCGTGCGCGTCTTCGCTGGAATCGCTCTAGCTCCGCAAATACGCGGGCGTTTTCGCCCAAATTTTGTACACGCACCCAGCAGGCCACGCCCTTTCGATTGCGCCCTCCCGCACCCCGATCCGACGTACTTTAGAATTTCGCCCAAAAAAATGCCAAGGCTATAGCCCATGAATTTTGCTCGAATTGGTCGGAAATTTTTTTGGCGTCATTTTGGTGCCAATCGAAAGGGCGGGGTTCAGAGGCCCCGAAGAAACCGCCCCCACTACGGGCCGACCCTTAGTTCCCGAGATATGGGCCCAAAACCACAATTCCATGCCGGCAGGTGCCCTCGTGCGCGTCTTCGCTGGAATCGCTCTGGCTCCGCAAATACGCGGGCGTTTTCGCCCAAATTTTGTACACGCACCCAGCAGGCCACGCCCTTTCGATTGCGCCCTCCCGCACCCCGATCCGAC
>QYTT01084020.1:90085-114189 GCA_006980735.1 Dasypogon diadema
TTTCTAGCCTTTCTCGACAGTATCATCAAAACGTTCCGGTGCCAGTTAACACTACAGTCGTACGCGAAGTTATTTCTGTGGGAGGGAATAGGCCAGTCACCGTGCGTCAAGAGGTCAAGCGCTACCGGCGCCGCCCATTTCACAGAGCGAAGAACTCCTCATTTCGTTTTGCTTCGTTTAAGACTCTGAAAAAGTAGCTTAGTTTTAGTGGAGACTTTTGGAGCCACGTGCAAATACCAGAGGAGAGATTTAGACCTACAAGAAATAATCTGAATTATCTTCCTCGGTCCTTTCCATATGCAGTCCACTGGACACCTTTTACCTTCGTCTAATGGGAAGTTTGGTGCTGAAGGCTTTGTTCAGAATCTTCCAGCGAGCAGTAAATCATGAGTAATAATCCCATAATGCCATTATTTTTTCCTGTCATCTTTATATCATCGGCCATTTGGGGAAAATACTTCTCCAAGCAGAACATTTTATCTCTGGCTTGTCTTCGATCCCAGACTCTTTACCCTCATGGTGGGTGGGCAGAAAACCATCGGAGCAGAAAGCTTTTTGCCTGATAAAACCACTGATTATTCCCGCTTTGCTGTTTCCATGGAACGAAATCCGATTATTGCCCTCCCTATAAATCCAGGTGAGCGCCCTACCTGCGTCCGATAACGACAATAACACCCAGAAAAATATTCGTGTTTACCTCCAGTTCTATCTCCAGTTTATTGATTTCATCTGTTGCCGTGTTGAGATTCTCCAGTTCTATCTGGAAAGAAGAAAAAAAAATTGATTAAATTTGAATTGGAGCAAGGAGCGGTGAAGATTTTATTAGGTCAAGGACTGTACGCGACATTTCCATTTGGCTAAGGCCCTGCAAGGAGGAGTGGACGGACGGAGAGGTGGCAATCGTCTGTGCTGCAGTGTTGAGTAGGCAAGCAGGTGACGAAATTCACTGCCGGAAATTAAAATTCAGGCCTCGTTTGTGTGACTACTTTCAATTACGACGGATATGGAAGTCGAGTGGAGCTGGGCAATTTTTATTGATGTACTTCCAGGTAAAATTGGGCTAATCACTGGAGTGTTTCGGGGCGAATTGAAAAAGTTCTGGGCCGGAACCTAATGAAAATGTCAGGTGAGTAGACTCCAAATGGACTATTTTTGTTCTGATGGGGACTGGCGATACTGCTGCAAAGAATCCACTTTGGCTGCTGCAAAGTGAGTGGACGGACAATCGGTCGATCAATTTTCACTCGAAATGGACCTTTCTATTTCGGAGCAGTAAGAAAAAAGCTACAAGTGACGGTGAGAGCCGATCGGGTTTCATCCGTAGTTATTTTTTTTATATTAGTTTTGGATCACATTCAATTGGCGTGCTGCCTGCCAGCCCATTTCAGTTTCATTTGTGATTTTACGCCGCGTCACTGGACAAATACTAAAGGGTCAATGCTCGTACTCTTATTAGAGAATAGGAGCGAAAGGTGCTCCGCCCCGTGTCATGAAAAAGAAAGCCGATTTTTTTTCACATCGCAAAAATTGGAAATTGTAACTGGCATCACTGTATTTAATTGAATGCGCATTTTTTCTCTTTTTGGTCATCGGAATTAATGCTTCAAGTGTAATGACCCCGTGGTTAGGATTGCGTGGAGTAAAATTATGCACATATCATTCAAATGGTGTCGAAATTTGTTTAATTGCTACTGATTTAGAAAAAAAACAGTAGGGCAAATGGATGTAGGACATTTTAACGGTGGTTGTGACATAAGTACTCCTTAAAATAATAAATAATAATAATGGAGTTGATGAACTTCCAAATAAGGTTCCTAGCAAAAACAGATTCATTCTTTCTATAGTTAGTTCCTGACCAGTTTTATTTACTTGTTTATTTTTATTTATTTCAATAACTAAACCATACAAAATTACTTTTCGTTTTACAGTACAGAAATAAAAAACAATAAGAAATTCAAAAAGAAATGGGATCTTTTAGTAACTGAGTGCAGTGCGTGCCGCATCCTAATATCCTAGATGAGAAATTGCTCCTCAGATAAACCTACAATAGTATTACTTTTTCTCTTTTTTATACTCGATACCCGATATCCAACATGTCTGTATGAATTTGTCAATATCCTCTGAAATAACAGATGTCGTGACTTGCTATTATACTCCGGTTACGATCTTACGAACTTTCAAGTTGTTGGGGACCGGTCTTTCAAACGGATTTACTTAGGCGGAATTTATCTTAATACATTATTAGTGTAACGACGCTTCATCTGCGCATTTATTTCCCTCTGCTTGTTATTTCCCAGCACTCTTATTATTATCAATTTTGTTATTATTTAATAGTACTAATAAAAAGAAAACGTTCGCCTTACTGTACTTATTTTTGAATAAATATAAAATAGGCACGTAATGTAGAACTTACAATCATGACCTCATCAGTTCATGTTCATAAAAATTTTATCGTGGAAATTTTAGAGAAAGTTTTGTTTTTGTTGTGAGCCGCGTGAGGCATCTGCCTTACATAAGCTCGAATGACAGAGTCGACATAATTAATCGCTGTCCAAATTCCACGGTTCGTTTACGAAAGACACCCATTGTCACCTGTTATCAAAGCAGCTGTGACGGCTGAATGTCCACCATATTCTGGATAGATGATCACGATCACGATCAGCGGATCAGCGATCCAAAACACGCTATCAGCTCACTGGCGGATTTGTAATAAATCGCAGCAAGTCGTCAACAACTACGCAAATCAAGCAGCCATGAGCGATACGCTTTTTTGTGCTTTTTTTTCCTTTCACGATGATCCAATCCAGGTGGATTTTGGCAAACGATCTGCATTCCTACTTTAGTGGGAAATTGTGAATATTAATCAACCGAGGCCGATGTATATTTTTCAGTGTCACACACGCTACTTTCTTGTTTCACAGCGATTTATTTTGGTACCTCTCGGCGGTAAGCTCTGTTGTGCATTTAATGGCGCGTAAATTTTTTTTTCGCTGAAAACCATTTCGATGGGTAAACGTTTTGGAAAAGCCCTGAACGTGATCGGAAAGAGTAAATGAATTTTGTTCGCGATTTTATATGCTGTAAATGTTCATGGAGTGGCCAGGTTTGTTGATGTTTTGAATTTGGAGATGGCAATGCTAAACAGCAGCGTTGCCATTTATGAATATTATATTCACATACACATGTCTGTTAGGCAGGCTGTACACTCATCTGGCATATTGCAGAACCATACCATATCTCACAGTTTCCTGATGTGAGCATAACACATTTCTGGCCTTCCACATTGCATCGATCTTGTATGGCTCTGGAAAATGTTCGATTAGTGTGCGACCTGTCTAAGGCAGATTCAGTAGGGACAGTTTGCAATTTTCAACAAGCTTCACAGAAACTTCTTGAACCCGCCGAAAGCGACAAATACTTCATGCAAGAAGATTGCACTGTTATGTAAAGAAGTGTTCCCGCATTTCGAGTATTCCCATCGCCAATATTATCACATTTACAACGATGATCTTTGTAGATCACTCGTTAACCTCCTAAACGAACTGCGCTGCCCACATTTCATCCAAAGACAGAGAGGCGGCTTCAATTCCGCTTCATTTGTGGCAAATTGGTAAGTCAGTGTGAGGTTTGCAATGGTTTAAATTGCTTTGACCCCACGGACACGCCTGTTATTTAATTTACATTTTAATTGCAAGACTACGGAAGACCATTGACGTGTTATTAAATAAAAGTCTTCCTGTTCTTAGATCTAGACTCCGACGTTCACAAAATGAAGTGATTAAACCAGGGCACGCGGACTACGGACAATTATTGTCCAAAAAAGAAGACGGCACAAATTAGCAGATCTGTGTTAGAGTCACAAGAGAAGCCAGTTTTGCAACAATTACCTGTGGATGACGAAATTCGCCCATTCTACTAACGTTTGGCACAAATCTGAAACATGAATCCGTCGAAAGCGTTGTGCAATAGCCGAATGCACAGGTAAAACAGGTGAAACTTCTCACCAGGTTGAGCGGCAATTACCTTCTTCAGTCGCACCAAACAAAACGACTCAAGTGGGATAGCAAGCACACCAAGCACAAGCACACCAAGCACAAACTCACCTCCAGTGAAATCCGTTTTCATCGGAAGTGTACATATCCCCTGAAATCTGATTTCTCAATATTTTGTCGATTCAGGAAGACCAGATTATCCCCATTTAAATGGCGCCAGTTGGTCCGAGGAAATTTTCACGCCTTACCGGCACTTTTCACAGGGAACCTCTCTCTCCCCCTCTCTCTCTGACGACTGAGCTCGAATTGGATTTCTTTTCAAATCGGAAGCAGTGGAAATTAGAAATTTTTCGAGGAAATCATTTCAGTCAATGGAGGTAATTCTCCATGCAAATGGTTGTGATAACGACCCGGACTACATTGCATGTGTTTGTACAATTTTCCGGACTGCATTAGATCGGCAGAACCACCAGCTGCTGGTGATGCATGTAAAAATGGAGATTCAGATTAATTTATGTTTTCGACATAGTTTCAAGTGGACATTGCGGACACGTCACCCAATTTAGCAAACGTGATAAACGTTAATCTCCCTCATCAACAAACACTATCAGCGGAATTATGTTATCGCGTTTGCTGGGAAATTTACAAGGGCATTATACCTGTTCTGCATTTTATAGCTACAATCAAACCATTTTTAGATATAAAATTTGAAAGGTGCTTTCAATGGGAATGGAATGTCTGGGATTCCGCTCAGATATGTACGAAAAGATTGGATTTCGAATTTCCAGTCCACTTTATCCACAAGGCTTGCTGCGTGTGAAGTCAGAAGTTGCTCCAATTAAAACAATCCATTTATCTCGACTTAAAGCTGTGTCTCGCTCACCTTCTGGTTAAATTTGTCGAGAGAGTGAAATGCATGCTACTATTTTACAATTATCATGGATGCGCTTTTCCTGCTTTTCTCTCTTTTAATACGTTCTCCGCAAATCTAATTAAAGAGGCTCTGTGAAAAACAAATGCCTACTAAATACAACCAGTTGAATTTCTGTTAAGAACAGTAGCAGCCAAGTAAAAGGTCCACACAAAGAAGCCAAGAATTGACCCATTAAACAAACATCCTATGCTGAACTCCAAACAGAAAGTCAACAATAAAAGTAATTATGCAAAGTATTGGTCTTAAATGGAAGATTTTGCTGTCATTATATCTTATTATCATCTACTATAACATTTTCAGCATTATTCAGAATTGGTTTTCACTTTATAGGAACTTTCTCAATTCCTCTACAACAGAAATTTTCGTCTCTAGAACCGAACGACTCATTCGACACTTGGTGGGTGTCTTTCGGACTCTTGTCCATTTAGTAAAGGAACTAAGTTTAAATTTATTTTTGTCAGGAGGTCTAGATTGTACAAAGGATAGACTAAATTTTCATTGAATGAACCTGGCTTTCTGAGACAATACATCATGACGAGTAACCAACATCGCTTTTTTTTCTTTTGACGTCTATCTAACATTTGGTCATGTTAGACCAGTAGTGTCCGTATATTCCCTCTGTATTGAGAGTACTACTTTTTGTGGGTGTAGACTGACCTTGTGCCAAAACGGCTGGTGTATTGAAGGATAGTCCGGCAGCGTCAAACCTTTTTGTATAAGCCACCTTTCATCGTCATCAGATATGTGATGTAGAATTCTTTTACCTGGAGGAGGTAAAGCATACATTTGACATGTTTATTGCAATTATTTTAAACTAGAGGAAGGTTATTAATAAAAAATGGGAAAAAGCGAAGATCCCAAAATAGAGCCTTGAGATAATCCACCCGAGACGATGAGAAAGTCAAAGAAAGTATCACTACAAAAAACACTCCGCTGAAGTCCACTAAAGTATGACAAAGTTAGCATGCATACCGTTTTTGAAAAATTCCATCAACATCCTATGGTCAAGTCTGTCAAAAGGTCGAGGAGAATTAGTGCAGAAAAGTTATCATTGTCAATTAATGCTGTGGTACAACGAGGCCTAGATCTGAGTCCCGATGGCAAGAGACTTGCAACATTTGATAGGTTAAAATTTTCCCAATATCCCCTTCCGTAATTTCCTTCCTAAGCTTTGCTGTGTGTATTATATGATTGTCCTCTTAGCTTAGGCAGTACGTTAAAAAAAAGGACCAACAATTGCGTCGTATTTAGAGAAAGTTAGTAGAGGCATTTGATAAAACAAAAACGCTTAGCTGGTGTCGGACACAACAATAAACAAAATGTTGCAGAAGTAGAGGCTGTATATCGTCAACAAGGTCCTGAATAGAGCAATTGAGACTCCAGTGGAGCAAAATCCACATAATAATAGAATCTTTGACACATTTTACATTTAACATAACTATCAAAAACCGCATTTAAATTATTTAGCAATGTTCAAAAGTTAAGACAAAAGTTCAATGCATTATATCACTGATCTGATATTGCTGGCTTATGGTCGGGAGTTACATAAAATGTCAAATACTTAAACACATGATTAAAAAAGGTATTCTTGTTATACGTAGTGAACGAAATTGTTACTATCCGTCTGAAGGGACAACATTGCAACATAACTGTTTCAAATGTGCGATTACGTCATCGATTTAGACTACTAATTGCATTATTGGTCGAAATTGATGAGTTGATGGATTAACATTTAACGGCAAAAATATATAATGGAGAAATTCAACAAATTTATCAACAAGACCATCAATTCAACCAATTAAATCCAGCACACAATGGTGATTTGTAGAAAAGTGCTATAATAATTAATCTTTTGGCGAATTTTGTCCAAGATGATATGTTATGGTCATCAATCAGCAAGAAAATTGTTTACAAAAAAGTAAGAAAAAAAGTGTTTTCGATTTTGAAAGTGGGTTGAGAAACAAGGCTTCCAACAATTCAGACGCTCCATCCCCATACATTGTTTCTGTTTATTTCAATTCAACTAAAAACTGTTTCCCTTTACTGAGAAGCCGGGCATCAAAGTCCACACTTTTAGTCACCTCCTTTATCAGTGAGTACATCAACTTCATCAAAATCCAAAATATCTCGGCCAAATAGGTGCCGCCGCATAGCATTGATCATTCTGTTTCCTCCGTCCATTAAGCAAGAGTGTCGATAAAAGCTGGAATTCATTGTGGAGCTATGTGCCCTGGCATTCTTTTGATAATCACACCATCTCCGTGTCTCTGACATTTTAACAAGATAAATTGGCATCAGGCAATCTTTCCCGGCATCGTCCGAGATCAAAGCAATAAAAACTTCCTCCAGGCGCTCAGACTAACCAGTAACCAACGCAGCGCAGCCTCTATGTTGCCAGCCAAGTGTAAGTGGTGTACACAAAAGAAAAGGCACTTTTTGTTGCGTTTTATTTCTTAATTGGTTCATTTCTTACCTCGTTTGCTGAAATAATTGGAGTTTTCAGTTTTCATGAATGGTTTATGCTGTTTTACGTGTTTTTGGACCTCTGAACAGGAGAAATTTCCAAGTGTTGAGTCAGCAATTTGGGGGGCCGTGTAACTTTCATTTTCAACCCGATTTTAGTTTTGTTTACGTTGCCCGTTTTATCTCATTTCGTTGTATTTTGTTGATATTCGCAACGCTCCCATATCGGCTCCCATTTGGATACCTTCGTTATCAGAGGCCATTTTACAATGCGGCATATTTTTCCTCTGAGTCATGCAGAAGCAAATCCGTTCTCGTGCAGTTTTCCAGGTGCACGCAAGCAATTTCACAAACAATAATTAATGGCAGCTCACGAAGCTGTGTAAGATTTCATTTTAGATACACTTGCAAGTCGCGGAATAGTTCACTGGAGAAAGATGCAACGATTTATCCCAAGTTTCCGGTTATATAAGCAGCGCATCAGCAAAGTTCTGAAAAAAGTTGTCTGCCTTGCAATTGTTGATTTCTTTGGGGAAATACTGGCTTGAGACGACTTGTTTGCAAGCACAAGGCAAGTATATAGCCAAGCAGGCAATAAATTCTTTAACAGAAGCACCACATGAAAGAAAAGTGGTAGTAACCTTTGGTATTTATAAATTCCAAGCTGTATACCCGTGCGAGTTTTTAGGAATTGCAGAGGTCAGTTCCATAGAGATTCAGAAATGTAATTAATGAGATCGCAGTACGAAGGTTTCACATCAAGAAATGCATAGCACTATAATAACGTAGTACGTGGAGACCACATTCCACCAAATAAATATCGTTTGACGCTTTTCTTCTAATTCGTGTAGACATTTTTTCAAGCCACACGAGAAGCTCTAAAGGCAAACAAACAAACAAGAATTTCTAGACGAAACAGAAGCGCAAAGGCAGCTGAATCAATCTCAGAAAACCATTCAGTCATGGGACTCCAAAATACCAAGCAAAGTCTTATACCGAGCATGACAATGTATGATCTTTGTGCCTGCCAAAAACAATGGATTGCAACAATTTTATACGAAAATGAAAAATGCCAATAAAGGAGGTATTCTCTTTGTACTGGGGGTTTTTCCGAATTGGAAAAAATATTGTTGCTGAAGTAATACTTGGATCGATTAGGTGAGAGTCAACAAATTTAAGTAATTCATTCTTCAATATTATGTATTGAAATTGCTTGTTAATCCATCTGGCCCTACGCTTAGAAGGATCAGGTTATAGTTAAAGACGAAATTTCCTTTAACAGAAGGGAGGAAAAGCTGGAATCTACGGGCACCAATCCCTAGGTGGTCAAAAGACACTCATAAACGAGAGGGGAAAAAACAGGCCATCCTTCAAAAGGTCTTTAGATGCGGCTTTTGATGCCATCTCGAGGACATTGAGGAGGTGATATCTGCCCGACCCTCCTGGTGCGCTTTGAGGAAAAGCTCTCTGCAAAGAGAGCGCATCGCGAATTGAATTCATTCGAGTGCTTAAAACCGAACCGAGTTGTACGAGATCTACCATCGTAAGAAGGAGCATTATGTTGACCATCTTACGTTGAAAATCTTAATTGAAAATCTGTGGAAAGTGGGTCGCCGTCTTCGAATGACAACCAACCTCAGAAAACAAATGAATGCTAAACCGGGCACCGGTTGGCGGCGGATTGTACGGCCACGGTGGTGTCGAGGCTCCTATCTGTAGGGGAAAGGCCAGCGTCCTTGGGCCTATTCGATTTGGACCGGGCTGGTACCAGTCTGTTGTCTAAAGAAGGCTCAGAGAAAGAACGCTGGTCATTGAAGATGAGGAATTGGAGGGCCGATGAGGTTCATCCAGGGCAACAAATGTTGCTTTGTTATATGGTATTACTTTTTTCCATACACTGAAAAACAGAAAATGTTTCCAAGAAGGAATAATTTTATCGCGTTAACTCCTTTGATCGATTTTCTCAAATCAGCTCAAAAAAATTCCGAATATTTCACAGGTGTAAAAGTCCAATTCCCAATGGGCATGAATTAGTGTCAACCACTCAAGCAGAATAAACATCGTATACAAGTTGACTGGAAATAATTTCAGCTCTGCGCAACAAGTGTTCGTTCCGCCGCAAAGGAAGACAACCCGCTAAGCACCGCACCCCAAACATCCTTTATTTCCCTTTTATTTAGTGAATGAACTCTCGCCCGACCGACCATTACTCATGGTTAAATTGTGATTGAATTATGTGGCCGGACATTACCATGAGGTCACCAACCGGGTAAATAGTCCGCCAATAAGCCCGTCCATATCCATTAATTGCACGAATAAAGTCGGCATCGACACATGAACATACCTAAACTCCACCCTCACCTCAAACAAATTCCTTTTCAGCTCTGCTCTGGAGTTCATGTAAATGTACCGTCGGGTGGGTTGGGGTTGGGGTTCACTCAATCGGATCGGCTGGAAGGTGTGAGGGGCTAATTAAATTTTCTCGTGTTTGCCAGACTTGCGTTTTCGCCCATGCTAGAGATTTCCCTAATTACCCTTCTGTGGATAATTCGTGCGTTTTGGCTAGACCAAGAAGTTCCAAGTAAGTGGAACTTAAGTGAGTATAGCAGTAGCAGCCGGGCAGACAGAGAGCCAGTTCAGGCAATTAGAGGGCGTAGATGCTAGATAATGTCAGATTTCCCAAGTCTCTGTGGGGATAATGGTGACGATGAGCACATGCTATCTATGAGCAGGCAAGGTCGGAACTGGGAATTATCTCACTTTTCGCAGCTTTGCAATACTTCGGGTGATAAGGCTGACATCCTATCAGATAAATACGGAGATTAGGAGATTAACTTATCGAGATCTTGTAATTGAACCCACCTTCAGACTCCTTCTTACATCTTTACGACGGTCGGAGCCATTCAACAACAAAAAAGTCTGAAAGCCGTCCACTCGTGACTAAATTGAATCGAGTAATACAGTCAAAAACTGATATCATCCCGGAAGTTTTTGTTTCACCACCCGCACAACAAATTTTTTTCCTCAAAATATTCTCGAATTGCGCTTCTGCCTGGGTTAGAATGGAAGAGTAGAGTTTCTATCTTGCAGAATTTCTCAGGCTATGCAAAGTGAACTTTGTTCAAGCCGCTGAACACTCCGATGATTGCCCAATGTGCCTCCCAGCTGAACATAAACAAAGCGGCCCCAGCCCAGTGATAGTCCGCCATGAGGATTCATGCATGCACCGGCTCGGCATTCGTCAATGGTTCCATTGTTTCTTCATTTCTCGGGCCTTGGCTTAGATCATCGAGAGACGAGATACAGTCGCCTATCTCAACCGAAACTGCCGATTCTGAGAATGTTACGTTTCGCTTGACTAAGCGGTGTCGTGTTGCTTCTAAATTACCAGCTACCTGTACGTACCTGGCTTGGGTAATTATATTTTCATGGGAATTCGATGAATGTTTGCAATTCGAGGGGTGGGAAACGAGGTTGTTGTGATTCTAACACGTCGGGGCACCGTGCGTGTAACAGACTTAACGAATTGTGAATATGCACGCCTATTAATTCGCCGAGAGAATACTAATTAGCAGCTGCTCGTGCAACACTGTGCAACCACGCATGCACTTTAGAAATTCGAAAAATGCTGCAATTTCCATTGCTTAGGCTATAAATTTACAATGCGATCATCAACAGGTTAAGAATAAACTTAAACATTACTCGATGAGATCTACAGATCAAATCATCTTCAGGTGGAGCTAAATTGGGTAATGATACTAATCACCTATACCCCTCATGACGTGGCATTTACCACACCCATAATAACTTTTCAGCAATTTGTTCGCAGTTACCTATGTCTGTAGGGTGTTATAGCTCTGAGCAAACGTTTGTAACGCATCGAAATATTCATGATATACAGAAATAAACTGCATTACCACTCGCGGACAGACAGACAGACAGACACCTAATCGTTTGCCTGTCTGTCCGCGAGTTATCTCAAGAACGCCTTAAGCTAGAGACTTGAAATTTGGTACACAGATACTTTATTAAAAATGAAAAATCAAGTTCGTAAATGGGCCAATTTTGACAACTCCTTCATAGAGTTGCCATATGAAACCTCCGGCTATGTCACATAAAAAATCGATATTTTTTTTTCTAAAATCAGAACGCTTCGAAGTATAGATGGAAAAAATTCGACACACAAGTACTTTAGTAAAATCTAAATATCCTGGCAGAAAATTAACTGAATCGGCCAACTCCTTCAGAGGGCTGCCACATGAAAGTTTTATTTTTTAAAGCCGAAAATGTAAATTTTTTTTAAAAGTTTTTACGATTGTCACGAAAATATGCGTGTATAAGTTTTCGATGTCGCTGATTGTGAATCCAGAGTCGGGTTTCTTAAATTCAAAATGGCGGATCCAATATGGTGGACAAGATTTTCTAAACGTCAATGGACGGATATATAGGTTTTTGGGGCTGATGATTACGAATTTAACCTTAACGTTTAAGAATTAAACATGGCGGTCGAAAATGTTAACTTTTTCAAGAGTTTCTCGATCATCACGAAAATAAGTCCATATCGGTTTTTGGAGGTCGCTGATTTCGAATCTGGAATCAAATTTTGGAGATTCAAAATGGCGGGTCCAATATGGCGGACAGGGTTTACTACAGGTCAACGGAATATTCACGAAATGGCAAATTAAAGCTAAAGGGTACGGCGACAGGTTGCAGATAGTTGGATTGCCTACCGGTTTGAAGGTCAGCTGCGAATTTTTAGATCCCTATACTTTGGAAACCCTATATGTGGCACTTTTTCGATCTGTTTTGGAATATGTTTGTGCTGTATTATTATTATTATGATAACTATTGCTATTATCAAGTACTGTCAAATAAAATTTAAAAAAGCTAGAAAATTAGTCCGGCAAGTGAACCCCAGAGCTTTTTCGTGTCATTTCTAAATAAAATGAAAGCTCCATTTGTGTTACAAACAAACCTAAAAATAAATTTAGTTTTTACAAAATGCTAACTCGAATTGTTGTCCTCAATTGCTTTGAAAATTTTCTTCTCGACAGGTTGGTTACCTGAATTCCGTAATAAATTAGGAGCCGGTTACGTTTCAGGTTTTGTTGAGAAATTGCCGCAACCGGTTTTGCCAAAATTACACACAACTTCTACACGCCTAAAAACAAGAATTCTCATGGAGGCAACGGCCATGTAAGGCGTCATTACTGCGCGCACAAAAAATCCAGACTTTGGCTTTATTTGCATAACTCATCATCAACAAAGGAAATAACTCATGACTTGATCTCTGATCAAGAAATTTGTCCCACGCCTTTGCAGTTAGCAGAAATTTATTCCTTACGTTGGCCAAGTCGTTTGGGTGGCCAACGAAATTTTTTCTAAAATGCCAGGCAATGGATACAAAAAGCGGTCTCTGGTTTTTTTCCTCTTGTTTGATGGTTTGACAACGAAAACAAAGGTTTGTTCGGGTCGCATGCACTTTCTGCACTTTTTTTTTATACCAAATGCTTAGCAAATTGGTCTAAAAAGTGCAGAAAATACAAATAATACAGGCGACACGAACATGCCTCAGGTAATTTCTTTTTATTATGGCTTCACTAATGGACTTGCAAAAAGAAGGTAAAGCCGAGGAGTAGATTTTAATGTTGACGGACGTATCTGTTAGAGAGGCAATCGAACTCTGAATATTTCTGAACAATAATCTTTTGAAGTATGGGGTTAAGTGTTATCATGAGGGAGGATCGATCCATATCGATTGACGGAGTTTTCAGTGCAACAGCAGCCTTAAAATGATTATTATGATAATTTCTGGCCTTCCTCTTAGTCCATTTGAACGAAATTTCCGAAAACAGTGCTGGACGATGCGAAATCTCAATGTCTTTTAACAGAACACTGTCCAGCCCGCAAGGTGAAAGGTTAGTTCGATAAGAATATGCTATACCACCGATCTCCAAATTTCACGCTGACGGCAGAGCTATAGTTGAGACGCACGATGCAGATTTTCTCTTCTGGTGGCGCGGGTTTGATTCCTGCATGAGCAACGGTGATTTACCTGGGTACCAGTGGTTGAGTACTAAAAAAACATATCACAGAAAAAAATCAATTTCCCCAAGTTGAATCTTTCGGATTATACTATTACCAACTCAAGCTCCCTTTAATACTTCAACACCGCTGCCACCGCCAAAGGTAATTTATTTGAATAATTACAATATGCGTTTATCAATAACCAATTAATTATAATAAAACTTTTGTACATGCAAAAAACAATTGTTTTATTCCGAACATAATTTTTTCACATTTACGTGATAACCTCACACGGGGATAACCCTGATAACCAACCCGGAAGATAGTTGCTAGTATGGGTTTGATGAAATTATCTCAATCACGTTATTTTCCACATTATAAAATTGTTCATTTACATACGAGCTGTTAAAACTGACCGACACTGTTACCCTTGAACATTATCGATCACTATTGCAGCGTTTAAATAATAATTTGATACAAAACCGACTATGTACTACATCAGATCACAGAAAAGTCATTATTCTTCAGGATAACGTTCAGACTCATGTTGCTATAGATACACATAGCAGATTCTAGTTGCCAATCGACGCAACACGTTCAAGAAAATGTACACTGAATGGATTACTTCAAAAGACAGAGCCTTCTCTTGCCATGGCACTCAACTTCTATCAGGAAAATCGGAATGATTGATGATTGATTGATGTATTGACATATTTTGTTATTGAAATAAATGCTCAGAAGAACGCCAAAAACAGCACATTTGAAGTGTTTTTGTTCGGTTTTGAACATTTTTCTGAATTTACGTCTGACAGAGGTCACAAACCCGGAGCTCCATTCTGTGGGCAAAGTCTAGTGCTAAACCGATATCACGTCTAATCAATAATAGAATACGTAGCAATGTCCATGCGGCAGATGATAATGCTAGTTTTTAGGATCGGTACTGTCTCTTATAGTAATTCTTCAATCATGTCGTTCAACTGAAAAGCTGATTTCAATTTGTGTCCCTTGATGAATTGTAAGGGCTTCGTGCCCAACGAATCAAATAACAACTGAGCGTGGAAGGCAATAGGTTGTAGCTGCAAAAACACAAAGAGGACGTGAACTTCAATCGCACTAAAGAATGAAGAGAAATCCACAGAAATTCCCCTAGACTTCCAAACAACCGCGGGACCGCGGGGGCGTTTAAACTGAGGTCTAGAATACAAAGAGAGCAAATTTTGAAACACACGCTTATATGCCTGGTTGACTCAAAAGTGCAAATATATTTATCTACAAGGATTGAGTTCTGTGGGTTCATGCATGATACTCATAACAAACGCTTGCCTGAACAAATGGGTTAAAACACTTTGCCAGACTATCGTCCGTGAAACGAACTTTGCATAGGTTAATTGCACCTCCTAAGATGATTTTGTTGTTTACGGATTTTGTTTTCCACCTGTTAAATGAGGCACCAGTCGAGAAAGACGCATTGTTTTGGACGACTATATCGAATCAAGAAATTAGCGTCACGAAATCTCTATAGAGATGGAAGATTGTCCAGACATAAAATTACCTGAGACTACACCACCAACGGTAAAAACCAGTTAAAGGTTCGAAGAACACGTCGTCTGCAAAGGGCAAGACCTTTTCTCTTAGTCACGCAGGGAGCATTGACACCGACCCACGAAAACCTGATTCTGCACTTAAGAAGAAATACAAGTTGCCGGTAACTGGTACGAAGCACCACCGAAGCAACCAACTGTAGCGAACAAAGACTCTGGACCCTGGTGCAAGACTTTCTGAATCTGGTCCACATTGAATGGGTACCCAGAGATGAAATGCAGCCCAACGTCAAAAGAAATTCTTTTCGCTGGTCAATTCACCTAAGTCAGCCGGTACTAGGGAAAGTGCTGCTTTGAGATTCGATCCATCACCTGACCATGTAAAAGTTGTCACCGATCATCTCCACAGTCGCATGGCACGAATTGTCTACGTCTTAATCGACGGATGGATCCACTTTGCGGTTTCGTAAAGTGCCAAGATTTGTGGTATTAATCCAACCACTCGGAGCCTATTGCACTGATTGCCATAGCCTGCGGTTGCGAGATCAGCCCGGCGAAGTTTTTACACACCTCCGACTTTCGAACAAAAAAGCGCTGAATTCTCATGCAAATGAAGTAATCGCAAAAGATAGGTGAACAGGTACATCCAGGCACAGCGTCGTGTCTGCGGAAATGAAGCAGGCGAAATTTTTATTTTCGCAACATCTCCGCCGCTCGATTTATTAAAAGAGGCGTTTGCTGCAATCAGACTGCACTGGGGCTGGCACTGCATGGCGGCAATAGTTGCACTCGAGAGCACTTGCAATTAGCACAACTGCACTTGAGCACGTCTCTTGAAGTCCGCACCGGTTAAGCACATTTCGCGCCGACTCTCTTAATTACCAGCCAGGTGAGCCTCCTTGAACTTTTTTAAGGTTTTTCAGTTTTTCCTTGTTCCTAATGTTGCTTTTACGGTTGCGTCCATTTTGCGCTCTTGTTTTCTGGGTTGGTAATGAATAAATGGAAATTAATGGAATTCAAATGAAGCCGGCCTTTTTTTGTGGACAAAAGAAGAAATTCGCCGTTCCAGCATAAATTTCAAGGATTCAGTACAGCTAGAAGATGAGATTTCCCTTCAGCAGATGAGAGTAGGAGATTAAATGGCTTTTGCCATTCTTTGAATGTAAATCGAATGAAAAATGTATGTCGCTGTGGTTGATTTGCTAGAACAAAGATATTCCCTTGGTACCGCCGCAGAACGAATTGAAATTAAACAAAAGACGACATGCCTGAACATAGTGGAGACAATCTCAAGCCCACTTTGACGAATATGGAGACTCTTCTACCCCTGCCTTTGCTAGACTTGCTGGAGGGAGCTAGATTAGATGAGACAATTTAAAGCGCAAGAAATAAGGAATTTTTTGCATGATTTGAGTAGGAAATTTATTTTTTAAAGCCAACAAGAGAAACAGCAGACCAATTTTTTCAAAATTCTTTTCTAGATCAAGAACAAAAGAGTTTTGGCACGACTCGCGTGGGATAAAGGAAATTTTCCTGAATTTCAGCTAGATGTGGGCGTGAGATGTTGGTAAGTTGCTGATTCGCACCTTTATTGAGACGCGTTTCAGTACGAGCCGATACCAGGCTTGCTGTCTGATGGCCGCGGTTGAGCGTTTCTCCCAAACCAGCCAGCGCAGCCATAGTCGTCGCACTGGTTGTGGGAGGAGAAAGCCCCAATTAAGAAAACGTAATGCTTCCGTGGAATTCTACTCGATAATTGACCAAGTCTGGGCAACTTTTTGACAGAGACCAACTGGCGAACTAAAATCGGTGTTACCGCATTCAACTATACTCCGCGCCGACGTCCACGTCCATGGCTGATTTCCTTCGGCAGGTTCCCTGCTTCTGGAGGGAAGATAGACGCTCTGGACAAAGTTCTTAGTTTCGAAGAACTGATCACTGATCTTCCTATTGGAACTCCCTTGGCGATTGGTTCTCTAACTTCTGTTTTTTGAGCGCGCCTTTACATGGAATAATATGGGACATTCTTTCGCTTTTAGAAAACGGTGGTTTGCAAGCAATTTTCAAATTAGAAGATCCACTGGTATTGTATACCCACTTACGCTGTAACCCTACGACTATAGTCGCTCGCTTTTCTGCTTATACTACGTCGTAGTCAGGTCAGGAGTCAATTTGTGGTGCACCTTTTGCACGGCGTTTCGTTCAGAGGGAGCATCCCGGTGAAAAAGGTCCTCGTCGCCGAAGGATCAAAGGCTACAAAATCATTGATTTCTTAGCAACACCTTTATGCATGCTCCGGAGGCCCCCATACTCTTCAAGTTGTGGAAAGACAGGAACTTGCGAATGCATACCTTGGGTGAGGAAGATTTTGACCCCCACGAACATAGCAGAATACCCCAAAAAGCAATATAGAGATGCAAATTGCCCGAATAAATATTTCCTGATTTTATTTGAAACGAATAAATCTGAACTATTTCTCTGGTTAAATTTGCTTGAACAGAAGAGAAGCAAAGCAAATTGACGCATTGACCTAGTTTAAAGCAGACGTAAATTGGCGTGTCCGTCGTAAACATTGAATAGAACTTTGCGAAAATTGCTGAAAGCAGCGAAAATTGGCGTCTTCAGTGAACCTCTCTCAAAACAAAGTTTTTTTTTTATTACGGCAAACCAGCACGTCGTAAATGATTCCCCCGATCAAGTTTTATGTAAGAACGAATACACCCTCGGGACACCGACCAACAATTGTCCCAAAAGGAGGGCGTTCTGCAGCAACTGCCCTGCCCACCCTTTTAATAGATGGGTGGTATAAATTGTTTGCAATTTACGAAGATTCTTTTTGCAAAATTGATTGCGTGGAATATCAGTTTCTAACCAGTATTGGGGAAAGGGCCGGGAAAGGTGCAATCTCTCAATTTATTTGTGCTGCAAGGTGTGACGTACCTGAATGCGGGGATCCAAATCGTTATCTGCTTCCATCTTAACTATTTAAAAGGTACACACGTAGGGGAATTTCTTAATTCAACGTAAAATTTTCTGACTGCACATGGAAACATCAATATTCAACGAGATTACACATAATCACAATTCACTGATGCTAATTATCGCGAGGAATCATTAAAAATGAAGCTCCCCTACGTCTGGCATACTGGGGTCGGGTTAAATTTTGTTTTTATTCTGTTCATTTCATGGGATTCTTGTAAATACACAGCACTTCGAACTCGACACAGCAACAAATTTTATAACTCTTGAAGCATTTTGCAGATGCAACGATTACATTCACTCTTGCCCGAACTGAAACGTTCTAAAATAGAAATTCTATGCTAGTGGAATATGTTTACGAGATTCTGAGTACGGTAATTCGGAGCGGCACGAAGCTGATTTTTGGCTATTCACGAAATTTTCAAGATTATGTGGAAAATGACAGCTCCGTCTACTGAACGAACTCAACTACACTCCGGATTTGAGAAGAATAGTTTAAACCTGTCATTGCCTCCTATTTAAACCTGTCATTTACCATCTAAACCAGTCATTTACAATGCCTCCTATTTAAACCTTACAATTGTAAAATTTGTTCACGCAAATTGGTGAAATTTTTGTGGTGGAAATAAAATAATCCCTTGTGAGGCAATAATTAATTCTGAGCAGAAAAGGAATAATTCTCGTCCTGTAGAAGATTCGATTTTAACTAATAATGTGTGAATAAATATTTATTTAATGGTAATATAAAAGTCTTGTTAGCAAGCAAACCCACTAGTTTAGTCCACCCCTGCACAAGGCTTTTATTTACCTTTTTTTCAACTGTCACAGATGTGTATTTTCGTGAAATGTCAATTCGAGAAACCTAAGCAATCGGTCACTGGAAAAATCCACGAAAATGATCTTATCACGCCTCACTAGATTATTTCAAACTAGAAGTGTTATTGCAAGTCATAATCAAAATTATATGCAAATGGTAAACCGATATAAAACGCATTTTCGGAGTGGTGCAGTGAAACCAATGCCACAGACAATGCCCTTTGGGTTTATAGGAGTCGTTTGCGCTGTTATCCCTGGACTTTTTATCGGTGCTGCAATTAGTAAAACAGTCGCCAACTTTCTGGAAGAGAATGATCTGTTTGTACCTTCTGACGACGACGACGATGACGATTAAATCGACTGCGACCTACTGGAAATTTTAGTTCTAATTTTGGATCGAGGGCATTTACGAGTGGTTCACCGCTGAAGAAAGCATTGTAGGAAAAAGCTCAAGTTATATCTGTTAGTGCTTGTTTTATTTATAGAAATTAGAGGTATTTATGCGCATCAACAAATGTAAAGATGATTAATAAAAAGATGAGAAGATATTCACAATGCCTTTGGTGGGTGGTGAATTGCGGCAGGAAATCGGTTCAAGGCCGGGTCATTGTTTCGATTTTGTCGCAACTAAATTCACTGCTGAATTGTTTTAGGGGCTAATTTAACCGGGCTCAAAATGTTCATAAGGCTTTGCATAGGATTCTCGAATCCACAAAAACCCAGCTAAAATCAGAAATGTTGCATTGTTTGATTATGTAAGCCCGATTTAGCTTAAGCGAAGCAAAATACTTTATTAGCCGGCGTTAAAACAATTTTGATATTCTGCCTAAGATTTAGTCTATTCGTGCCAGGCAAGTCGATCAGGGCAATTTTACACTGACTTCTTATCATGTGAACAGACTTGGAAAATAACTCTCGATCATATAAACAGGCTTAAGCATAGCATCTTAGGAATTTTATCTCTTCTGGCATTCAAGTGACGGTATTTCTTTTACTGTACAGATTAAAGATGCCTTTACTTCTTTGCTTTTCATTTACTTGAGGCAGGTAACTACTCATTATTAACCGCGGATTTGTTTTTGTAAAACAACAGCAAAGACAAGGAATTCGGAACTTTTCCCGTTCGGAACGGATACGATGCTGAGATCTCTGTTCAGCCGCAACTTGTAGATCCTTAAAAGTAAGAATTCATGGAAAAATAGAACTTGGATTAACTAATGACCATTCTCTTCACATTGCTTTTCGCTTATCTGGCTTTCTCGGGTTTTGGCGACACTCATACATAAAAATGGACTGAGTATGCTACTCAAATTGTATTACAGAAAAAAGGACTAATTTTATATTATTATCTCGTTTCCGATAAATAGTATATTCTCCTGCTGGAATAATTATGGATTGAAGCTTAGCTTAACCCTCTTACTACCCATATAACAGATAAGCCTATAAAAAAAGCCGATATATCGGCTCACGGATATTAAAAAGGTTAAGGGCCTTTCCGAATCCAAGCCTTCGTCTTCGTCACACAGCGGGATAAGTTCCGTCCAAATTCATTTCGAATTCAGCTACTTTGTATAACAGTTTACACAGTTGGTTGGTAGCTCGGTGATGAAGTCAACGATTGAGTTGACTACGTGACAAAGTAAAGATAAGCAAACAAATTCGGACAACTGATCTCGTCTTCATCTAACTATGATAGTATAACAGTTCAGCTAGGTAGCTTACGTCGCGTTTTGTTATAACGATATTAAGATGAAGACAAAGGCTGGGATTCGGACAGGCCGTAAATACTTACATAACATGGTAATAGTCATCTGTGCACTTACCCCGCCATAACATACGTAGCCCTTTCCGTTTCTGCCGACATTGAGTGAAAAATTGTTAAAGAATTGAAATCGTTAGGGTGATATCTGCACTCAGCTAGGGGATATAATAAGTTCTTAGGTACGTATGAAATCAAATAATATTACACTCACCTCAATATTGGTTTTCTCAAACTAAAACACTTCCATCCAATCGTCAACGGATTAATTCTTGTTTCTTCGTTCAAATTTGATTGAGTTGGACCACCATAAACTGGGATACTATTCCTTTCTTACAATTCGTTTTATTTTCATACTTAATCATGCCCTGAATTCTTTGAAGGCATTCTTTCTGAGTTGACTACTTTGAGTGGATTGCGTAGATCAGTGTTGGACTTGGAAGGAATAATATTTGAGAGGAGCAAAAAGACGCCAATTAAGAATATAAAGTTACGCTTTATTCTTGAAAACAAAACTTTATTATTAACTCCATAACAAAAGTGAGGATTTACGATTGTACGACGTACATTTAAAAAGGACTTCAACCACACTTACAAAAAAAAAATTAGAAAACTTTATAAATTTGATACATATAAGGAAAGAACTAAACCCTACTCTAGTTTACTTTATTAAATAGACTCTATCATGTGTGTGTGTGTGTATAGGTAGTATATATTCATATATGTATAGGATTTGTTTCTCAAAAGGCTCAGATGGTTACAGTAATAATAGTTAAATTCCGATCATGTATAAACTACCGCTAGGTATAATTATTATTGTGTAGCGTGAATATGTACATCACGTTTTTCTTCTTGTGTATAAAATCAATTATCAGCACGAATTGTTTCTTCGTTTTTACATACCTAAAAAAAACAAACAAACACAATTCATCGTCTGGACTTACTTTCTAAACAGCATAAACCATTTACATTTAAAAACACTATTTTTTATTTGTTATAAAAACCTACAAGATGTACACAGTGTCTAAAATCCACCACTGTGCACGTCTCCAATTTGATTATTTTTATTCGCACCAAAGACTTCCCCAAAATCAGTCGAAATTGTAATAGAAACTGTTTACAGGCCACTTACTAATTTTTAACATTAGAGATTTTGCTAGGATCAGCCTTGTTAGGGGTTTTAGTAATTTAGAAAAACCAAAAATAATTACGAAATAGGTGGAGTAATTTCTCCTACTTACAAAAATTAAATTTCCTAAAAGTATTTAAAAAAAATCCCATTAAAATCGAGATCTAAATAATGTCAAGAGAAATTTGCATAAATTTTTGTTCAGAAATGTTCAATAATTTGACATAATTTCGAAATTTTGAGAATTTGTTATTCGAAGGTGATCGACAATAGAAATTCTGTGCCCTGCATTCACTGGGGTTCACGGAGATAGACCGAACTTAAAATTAATTTTGCTAAAGAAACTTACGGAGCTACCTTAAATATAGTACATCAATTTTCTTACCGCTCTCTATCAATTATTAATCGAAAAGACAAATTTATCACAGTAACATTTCTCTATGGTAAATTTGTTTGATGGAAAAATAATAAAAGTGTAGCCAAAGTAGTTATCTCTTGTACTACGAGAGCTTCCATCAGTTAACTGTTGCCTCGAAAATTCAATTTCTATAGAGATAGTCGCAGTATGTATCTTGTTTTCATTAAACTCGAAACTCCCTCTATACCTCAACTAAGGGTTAAACTTGTGATAAGAATTTTTACATTCTAATTAGATATTCGAAATAGTTTTGAGTTTATATTACGGTTGCATACCAAAATCTTTTTGCGTGATGAAAACTGGTTTCGTCACGCTCATAAAAATTTCTAAGGAGCCGGAGAAACCAGCAGCACACACACCCAAACACCAGAGATCGGTCTTCCCAACCAATACTAGGGCGAAATTGGCTAGAAAAATCACTCGACAAAGTAATTACAATGAATTACGGACCGGGCGAAGAAGAGCGACCTGACCGTAGAGCTGGATAGCAATAGCAAATACGGGTGTGCATCCACTCTCTTCAACACTTTCAATGAGAACTATCCGCACACTCCCGTTGTCAGCTATGAGTGTATAGGTTTTTTTCTATACTTCTACAACTGAAATTCCCAGAATTAATTTTGTTTATTTATGTAGAGGAGGTGGGTACACAGCTGCCAAAAGTGAGACCTGTTCCCTTCCTTATTTATGTAGTGGGGGTTTACATTGGAGGAGTTAGGGAACGACTCCCTGAACATTCCTGAAAAATAAGAAGAATGATATATCTTGCGCTTTCAAATCCACAAACGACATTTGCCTTCTGCCAATAAGGAAAGTGCTGGCAGTTCAAAGCTACTGCAAAATCCTGAGCTTTCCTGCAGGAGGCGAAGTTGTGTCGTCAGCAAAAATTAGACGTCTAATCGAATTAGAGAAAGACTTTCTACAGTTTCCTGATCAGGAATTATATTTCCTGCCAGTAAGGGAACAAACCTATTTCTCTAAATTTCCTGAAGAGGAAGAAGAGTGCCAATTTGAAAACGTACACCCATCGCGCTTTGACAACAACAGATGACAATCAGGAAATAACCGGAAGGAAAAGCTATTGCAAAATTCTGAATTTTCCTCCAGGAGCGAAAATCAGCTGCCAAATTGAGTAAGAATCTTGTTATATATTACATGATTCAGCTTCTATAATAAGAAGTTTTCGAGTTTAATTGAAACAAGTTATGTGGCTCTACTATAGCACAACTCGTGGGAAAAACATTGAATGACTGGTCCAACGATAATAAAACCCTCATATGAATAAGCATAGACTATCTCACATTCCATGGGTTTCCATTATAATTTTCTGCTTTTTTCTTTATATTCCACTATGAATTCCGATTATCGTATGAATCAAGTCGAATCGAATATTTCGAAACAAGGTCAACTAGGTTTTTTTTTACTGTGCATCCAAAACTCAAAAGATGCTCTGTGATGCCATGCACAGCCTTGTCGAGAAAGGGTGCCACATATTTTTCTACCCCGTCACAAATAAAATTAATCTTTCATGGTACTTTTTTTTTGTTGAAGTGACGGCAAAACTAGAAAATCAGGGGCCAATTCATGTAGTTCGAAAACGATTGTCGAACGATCGAATTGTTATTTAAATTTATATAGTAACTCGATCGTTCGATAATCGTTTTCAAATTAGATGAACCGGACCAGGGAGTATCAGGAAGTAATATAAATTAGGAACGTCTGGATAACTTAAGCGAGGTTAATGTTCAGGACGCTATGCTTTGTGTTGGCTTCGCTGAGCACTACGAACCTTTAAAGTGCATAAATATATTCATATATGAATGACACAACACATTGCAGCCGAAATCCTTCGAACCTCATACAAAGCCTATGATGGTGTTCATCAAAATCGAGTGTATTCCTTATTTCAATTACTAAAAACTCAGTTATGCGATAATTGAGTAAGTTTTATAGTAAATCAATACACAAACCTGAATGTTTTCACCGAGTAGGGACACAAAATTGCTATTTTGTCTGAATTCTTATTTAGACTAGATATAAAAGCCT
>QYTT01084020.1:114209-130771 GCA_006980735.1 Dasypogon diadema
AATCGTTTTCAAATTAGATGAACCGGACCAGGGAGTATCAGGAAGTAATATAAATTAGGAACGTCTGGATAACTTAAGCGAGGTTAATGTTCAGGACGCTATGCTTTGTGTTGGCTTCGCTGAGCACTACGAACCTTTAAAGTGCATAAATATATTCATATATGAATGACACAACACATTGCAGCCGAAACACGACAATTCTCGTTTTCAACAAGGTACAAATAGCCACTGTTGAAATATTGCTGGTCCGCAATGTGTTAATAGCTGAATAAAACTGTGACACCCAATATGTTAATTATCTGTTAAAAGGTACAAAAATCCTTCGAGCCTGATACAAAGCCTATGATGGTGTTCATCAAAATCGAGTGTATTCCTTATTTCAATTACTAAAAACTCAGTTATGCGATAATTGAGTAAGTTTTATAGTAAATCAATACACAAACCTGAATGTTTTCACCGAGTAGGGACACAAAATTGCTATTTTGTCTGAATTCTTATTTAGACTAGATATAAAAGCCTATTTTTATATCTAGATTGGGCCAACTATAATGGGCAGAGCTAGCACATGCCTAAAGTCGAAAGCACAAGGGGTTCATAGTTTTCACTGATTAACACTTAAACTACCAAATCAGTCATTTTGACTGGTAACCTCTATTTTAATTGCATTGTCCAGTGTACTATTTCTATCTCTGTTTCAATTAGTTCGATAGTTTTAGTATTAACAACAACATGCATTTATGAAAACACTCAATAATTCTTATGCAATTATTGGCAGTATTCTCACAGCCAAATAAAAAAGTCGATCTCACTAAAAACAATTGTCTGATGGAAAAAATGAAAAAAAAAACTATTCAATTGAAATTTTCCATAATTTCTAGAAAATATTAAATGTCGAAATTAATCGAAATAATTACGATGGCTACTCATAAACGTTTACAATAAAAAAAAATTCACTTACAAACTATATGAGCCCACATCAGTCAGAGAAAGTGCTTTTCGACGGAACGTGCACCAAAAGTGACGTTTTTATACTCTTTTAAGACACAAATTAATATGTAAATTTTACGAGTTTAAACTAAAGTGAAACAAGAGTAATAACGAAGATCTGCACACAAGTGAAGGAACGTTCACATCAAATGTGTTCGTAGAATTGTGCGCTGATCAAATTATACCAAGGAATTGTTAATATTTTATGCATATTACATATGAATAGGATGCCTAGGCGTATTTACATCTAATAACGGTCTGTTAAAATCTAGCATCTAACTAACGTAGTACAAGTTAAAAGTTCCTAAAGTTAAAACGATGCGTCTGCGTATGCTTACGGATGTCTGGATCATGCTGTTCACGTTATCTATAAAATTCAAAGAATTGCCTCAACCTGGTTACTTGCCTCCATCTATCGTCGTCCATGTGATCGATAAAGTATTTACATGTGCTGTAAACGTGTTGATATTATATTATTTGAACTGTTCGATATTACTAGCAGATTAATCCCGTTCCGGGTATGGTGTGTTCAATACTGAACTGGGAGGTGTTGGAGATTTTGTACTGCTCTCGTTTTCTGAAAGGCAAAAAACAATGAATAAAACGGATGACAATAGAACTCAATAATATTCAACAAACTGTAATACTTTGACTTGATCAAAAAAAATACATATATATATATATATACATATAGAAAATTGACATATTTATCTAAACCTCGAGATTTTATAGGTTTATATGACACAAAGGAAGGAGTTTTGACTACCTTACACTCTGTCAGTCAAGGACCGAAACTCTCCAAGAACAATAAACTGCCCAGGAATTCCCCATCGTAATGCTCAGTTGAGATCAGATCAGATCAAAATCACCTCACTGTGGTGTTAGTATGATACTGGCTTACCGCAACAACCATAACTGCCTACAAGATCCGTAATGTGCCGCAAGATGTCCGTAAAGATAGGATGGATGCGTCTGTGCGCAGAAATGCTCCCGTTCCCTCTACTTATCACTTTCGTGTTTAGATGATTTTCCTGAGAAAGCTAAGCCATTATTATTTTTTATGGAACATTTTTTTGGTGATTGGAAAATTTCAACGAAAAACTGACACCATTTTGCTCGTTTTTGGCTTAATTTAAAAAAAAAGCTTTCTTAACGTAATATCTTTCCTACAGGAAGTCAATGAAAGTAGTGAGTATATAAAAATAGAAAAAAATGTGAGATGCAGACAGTAATGAAAAAATTTCAAAATGGAGGATTGCCAATTTTTGGATGATGTCAATTTGCAACATTACGGATGATGGTTTTTAGGTAAATCTATAAATTTGATTAAAAAACTTATTCATGGAACACGAAATAAGCTCACCTCTTATAGTTGTACTCAGTTATGAATATGAAAAAAAAATTAGTTCTTTGTATGCAAAATATGCTAAACCCCTCTATTCTTTCATTTTGTCATGTGTAATTCTTGAGGTCTACAACTCATAGAATGCTTGACAAATTGCATTTACGGTATACCAGCGATCAGAATGAAAAAAAAATTATTTTATATTGCGTATATTTCGATATTTTGGTACTTTTTCGATTCTCTTTAACATCGTTGTTACTAAATAAAATCTGCCTAGTTTTGTGGGCCAATGAGGTTGTAAACTTTAATTACATACAATTAAAACTTGTATGCACCATAAGGAGTATAATAATGCTGTATATAAACCTAATCCTAAAACTGCTATAAATACTTACCTACATAAATATTTGTAGTTTACATTAGACAACAATAATCATTGGCTTAATCGGCTCATTAAGTGTGGCAACTTATGAACCGCAGGTATATCTACTAGCGTTTGTATTATTCAAAGACGCGGAGAAATTTTGAAAGCTGTCTTGTATGCAGGGGGTCCTAATGTATACAATTTACTTTCTAGGCAAAAGTATGTTTTACTTTTGAAATTCATTGTTAAATTAGATTATTGTTGCCGGAAAAGTATTATTTGTAACTTTAACGATTCACTTTATGCTTACCTGTCGACTTAGCCATGCCATCTGAATTGTTCATATCCAAAATATCAGCAAGATCTGTGACAAAATAAGGTTGATAAGTCATCAGTTCCGAACCTACAGAAAACAAAATTTAACGATTATTAAAAAAATAAATATAATATGACGAAATTTTTACCTTTTTTATTAGTATCCTGTATACTATCATTTGATAAAGAAAGCCCGTAAGGTGCCAGGATGTCCGAATCACTAAATAACTGAAAATTTACAAAGGAACTGATTTGAGAAGTTTGCAAACATTTTTTTACAAAAAAGGACCACGCTTTGTTGAACTAGAATTCTAAGCGATGAGTCAACTAGTAAAAATTTTCGTCAAGAATAAATTAAGAGTAAGTAAAGGAAATCTTAATTTTGCTGATTCATATCTTGTGCGAAATCATTATTAATCAAGGATCGCTTAGTATGAATTTCAACAGAAACAATGAATAAAAGGACAAACTACTTTGGGCAAATTGTTAACAATTAAAGGGAAAAAAAACAAAATACTAAAAACAGTGAAAACAACAAAAAATCTAACCTTTGCCAATATATCACCATCCAGGGGTGATGTCAGTATTATTCGATTGGCTGGTGTTGCGTTCTTCATAGATATCGAGTATGCGATTGATATTCACAAGAAATGTTCAGCAATTTCGGGCGTGATAATTTCATTTCGTTTTGTTTCATCAATGAAGTTTAATTCATTTCAAACAGGACCGGTAATATTTTGATTTCGGGAAACATTTTCACAGTCATCATCATAGAGATCGAAACACATCGATAATAGAAATCGATTGAAGAATTTTGGAATGCAGGCCGGTGGGTTGGTACAATGGTAATTTTGGTAGAGATGACGATCAGCCACAAATAGGAATAAGAAAAAAAATTTCTGTTATCTTTGTTTGTCTTACAAAAGAATGTTCAAATTACAAAGTAGGAGTAATAAATATGGATATATGAAAAATAAATGTTTCAAAATTATAAGTGCCGCATTCAAGTAATTAAGTTTCAGATTTTCTACAAAAATAAACCTCTCTACCTTTACTAATTTAATTTAGTCAAGTGAAATAATGTCGCGAATACACTAAAATAGCCTGCTTAAGATTTTTACAAGAATATACAGATTTATTTTTATTGTAATTTGCTAATGTTTTAAAATGATGTGAGGAGAAAAAATATGTTCAAGGATTCTAGAATTCGGGATAGCTGGCTCCTGAAGGAGAGTTTTGTTAGACATTATAAAATTGGGAATTTTTCCAAGAGAAAAGTCCACGTACCTACTGTTTCAAGTGCGGCTCCAAAGAGCAAGATGGTAAATTCTTTAACGAATACGTCGAACTACGTTATTATGATACTGCACCTTTTTTCCAGTCATT
The DNA here is from genome assembly GCA_006980735.1 of Dasypogon diadema. Classification (NCBI taxonomy): domain Eukaryota; kingdom Metazoa; phylum Arthropoda; class Insecta; order Diptera; family Asilidae; genus Dasypogon; species Dasypogon diadema. The sequence goes on from QYTT01084020.1 coordinate 118,607, forward strand.
TCACAAAGTTCTGCAGTTTGCAAAAGGTGCAATCGTCATAAATAAGAATGCTAAAGTTCCAAGAAACACAAACTATTTACATCATATTTCTACGTATTTCTCATTTTGACTAGTTATACGTTTCAGATTGGGTGTTATGGTTCTGAATATCATAAACAAAATATTTGAAAACTGAACTTTGTACATATAAAAATACAACAATCAATCCAAGTTTAGTTGTATTTCGTTTATTTAATGCGAACTTTTCTATGACTACTCTAAAATAATAGGCAATAAAACAACGAGAGTTTGAATGACACTCCTTTTTTTAGTTTTTGGAGCGGCTTCCGATTGCCAACAGGTTCACCCCCACTTAATAGCGCAGAGTTCCCACTATCTGTCAATTGTATCACTTCTAGAAATTCAGCATCCGGGGAAAGATCAGCACATATTCATCGTCCATAGACCATTTTGGTCTAGATGTTTGTCAATAAAGAGTAAGGTTTATTTTTCTTCTTCTCCTTTCCTCCTTTTTCATTAGATTGTCTTCTCCTTCTCATTATCGTCCAAATCGGTCTTTTTTCTAATATCAATAACTTAATTATTATAAGTTCGGACGTTCGATCGACTAAAACAAAACCGTTCCGGGCAACGCGTTTCAGCCGCCAAGAGGAGATAATGGAAAAAGCGAAGACGGCTCTGATGGTCATACCGAAAATCTAGTATCAAAAATGTTTCCGAGGATTGGATCAAGTGCTGGCATAAGTGCTTCGCATTTTATGGAGAGTACTTTGAAGAGGACAATATTGATTTTGAAGAATAAACTTGTATTTTTAATTTTCTGAATAAATTCCTGATCAAGGTGGTATTCGTGAAGCTAATATAAGCTCTCTTTTGATAAATGATTTTTTATCACGAAATTATTAATTGTGGCAGTGGATGGGTTAAAATTCGTTTTTTTGTGTGTGTGCATGTGTCTTATAAACTGTTATATCATAAAGGCAAATTCATTTATAAAATCTGGGGGGGGCACTACGATCTCCAGGGACCCTTTACTTCACCTCAGAGTCCTTCAAATCCATATCTATCAAAAATAATGTGATGTCATCTTAAAGATTCAAATTTTTGCACTTAAAAAAGTTCAGCGCTTCCTCCCACACCACAGAAAGAGCACTTATTGCCTTGAATTATTCCCACCTTAGGAAGAAAAACCCCTCGTATGTATGACCACTGACCAATTTATTCAACAGCTTGACTTCTCTAGCACTCATGTTTGTGTCAGTTACTTTAGAACAATGAGAGCGTATTTCATAGATACTTTTGAAAAACAATGCCTTATCAGAAAACTGAGCCTTATACCTCATTCTCCATCTCTTATTATTATTTCCGGAGCTCAGCCAAGATGTTGCCGTGCGCGGAACCTTCACAAATCTTCTGCATCCGTGGATAGGACCTTAAAACCCAACTGGTGTAATTTTGCCAGACTTTCACTAACCACCACTCCCATAACGCCTCACATATCTCTGTTATATAGAACTAAAATCCACTCCACTACATTCAGTTCAATCTCTTTCAACGCGTCACGTGTCGATATAATGATTCAGACCTTGCTATATTCTTACTGATTTATAGCGGGGATTCCGAATTACTTAAGGGCTACAGTACTCAATTGTTCCTAGTAATTATTCGGCTGGTAGCAGAGAAATCTCGTATTAGTGGATTATGGCGACCGAGCTCAGGACCCCATGAACCATGAGATCCACTGAGCTAATGACGCCATAACACTGCATCTTATTAAGTAGAAAATTTAATAGGAGTTGGAAAACGTTGATTATTAAATTTTCTATTAAATCACAGGAGAAAAAAAAGCTGGCCACCACAAAAAGGTAACACAAATGTGATTTAGGGAAAAGAAGTTAAACCCATTCAACATTTTAGTAAAGAAATAAATCCTCTACCTAGAATCAATTTTAAATAAATAGCGGCTAGAGTAACCGAACTCCTCATCAAACAACAAAATCTCGAAATGGAAGCAACGACGGATCTAGAGATTTATAAGGCGAAAACTATTTCAACGTGAAGAATAAATAAAATTTCATAACTAACACACTTCTTACACTCGCACAACATACGCAAGTAAATTATGTAATTAATGAAAGACTTGTTTTCCTTTAATTACAAAAACCACTTGTTTGAATGCATTTGCAAAAGCTTAAAAATATAAACAAAACGCAAAACTCTCCCCCTTCCACTTTCGGCAATTTTACTTTCAATAAAGTGAAAATGAGGATGATAATAACTTCAACGGCTGATATAGCTGCACATTGCACCAAAGCGGCGCAACGCTAAAGCAATTACACAACCTTTCTGACTGCAGAGTTCGAGGTTACGTTTTCTGGTAAGCAAAGCATTATTTTGTTTATTAATATAAAAATTTTGGCAAATGAAACTCTTACAGGCGATTTTTTTAAAGAAAATTGTAAGTTGAGCTGACCTTCTGCATACTATAAAATCAGATCATTTCATTTTCCTTATGGATATTTTTACTTTAGCGGCCTTTGGTCATTTGCATTTTCCAACACAATAAACTTTGTAATTTGAAATAATTTTAGAAAATTTGCAAAAAAAAGTTCATTCCCAGGCAGCATAAACGGACAAGAGTATTTTTTATAATTGACTATTTAAAAATTGAGGTAAGCCGATAGCCCTAGTCTTTTTCGATACTTCAATGTAGACATGCGAGTTCGATCTATTACTTTGTATATTTCTTTCGATACACCCAGAGCCAGTTTTCTTCCGTCGGAGTAATAAGTTACTATCCATGGATTAACAGAAAATTAATACTGCAATTCAAAGGCGATTTTAGCCGCTAGCAGCAATCATGTAAATAATATACTGATGGGGGTAGATTTTTGGGGTAAATTCTTCGCTATCGAATTCATCACCCCAACATTATATGCCGCAGAAATCAGTTAAATCCAAACTATTTCATTTATATAAGAAAAACACATATTGGCTAATAAGTAAAGCATCTTTCTTCTTCTTACTCTTGTGATTTTCTAACTTCAATTTATAAAACGAGAAGGAATGGGATTATTTTCGAAAACACAATGAAAATTTCCATATTCCTACACTTAACTTACACTTTCTTATTAAAATTGTTATATTTTAGAGAAAATCAATGAATGGAAGAAGTTCTGAACTGGATATTTTCTATTCAGCCTATTCTATGAATTCTAATAAAATGTATTTACATTCGAATAATAACAACTGAGTTGATTTTGTTAGCGACAGATAGAGAAAAAATGAACATTTATTTTTCACAAGATCTGATCTCAATGGTGGCTCTTAACACACCACAAACAAAAGTGTGGTTGATAATCGTGAAGCAAAATTACGCAATTTTATCTGGTCGTAATTGCATAAACTGATTTGCATGATAGACTTTACATCCAAAAGTCACACAATTCAATATTTACAAAACAGCCAGAATTGGGACCAGTCGATTGTTTAAGATAATTAGTACCCACCATTTCTGTTGGTTTTAATTGCTGTTTCTGCTCCTGTTGGAATACATTAAATCAGCATTAAGTTGTTGAGGGAAGTGATAGAAAATAAAGTAAGAAAAAAAAATATCAGAAAAATTTAGTTCCCTTTTTTTTCAGAAAAAAAGCAAAATTATAAGAAATGACTATTAAAAAATTTGCAGCATCATAATATCAAGTCCAACGCTTAATATTTTTTTGGAAAATACTTTTGACTTTCGTTATCAAACATTATAAGACGTGTTCGAATCAGCGCAGTAAGTTTAATGTGAAATTTTGCCGCTTTACACAAATTTTTCTCTTAAAAAACACTCGAAACGCAGGGAAAACAAAGTAAATTTTTAAGTTTGTGGTTTAGGAATAAAATAAACTTCATAGGTTGCTAATCGTATTAGTAATAGTCGAAAAAAATGTGTGTATAAAAATAGATTTTCAGTAACAAATTTTTTAACAATAAAATTTGAAAACAGAAGTAAACATGAAAAATGTTTGTATTTAAATGAAATCTGATGTTAAAGTTATGTTGTCTCGCCATTTGTGGTAAATAAATCAAATAACAAATCCAATGGACATTTTCTATCACTTACACCCAAAAGAGTATTCGCGTCAAGCGAGTAACCGTCACCGCGGAGAATATCTTTCAGATTATCCAAATCCTCTTGAACGGTGTCCAAATGTGTGTTGAATTCCTCACTGAAATTTAGTAAGAGAAAAAAGAAAAAAACTTAGTAAAGGAAGAATTTTCGCAACTGGGATTTCTCTCAGTTACTAACGGTGTACTCAACCGCATAATATCCTCGTCAGTGGGATATTTTTGACTGTTATACTTAGCAAGCGTCAAGTTGTTTGCATCCTCCTTGTTCTGTGGATCATCTTTACTTGTGTTTGTAGAGGTTTCAGAGCTTCCAGCTGTTGGCATCTTATTACCTAAAGCCTTTATGTCAATATTTTGGTTGTAGTTCCCACTACCTAAATTTATGTCACCAATCATTGGAGATTCCTGGAATAGAAAAAAAAGAAACATTCTTCGGTGAGATAAAACATTCTTAAACGAAAAAAAATACAATAAAACGTTTTGGAAATTTGTGAACAAATGACAGAAGGTGAGCAAAAAGCTTGAGCGGATTCAAATTTAGACCCAACTCAAACTTGACCGAACTGGAATTTGAGTGGGTTCAAGCAAATTAAAAATTAACACTTCTCCTAATCCCAAATCAACGAAAAGAATTAACGTTATTTTATTTTTCTATCATATCTTCGTCCCTTTCAATTTTTTTCTTTCTATGTACATTATAAAATTTTATACCGAGGTTTGGTGTAATCATGCTAATCTTTTACCCGTTAAAATTACCGTACTAGCCTCAATATCAATCAGTTAGAATATAATCTCTATTTCATCAGAAATTATTGAAATTAACGTAAAAGGAAAAAAAAAAACTCTAAAATTTACCTCAAACAAATCTGTAGGCATATCTGTGGTCATAAAATCTCCTGATGCATACATTTGCTTGCAGTCCTGCTCCTGATTTCCACCACAATTGTTTGTTGTGTTGGGTGATATTAAAGCAGGATCTACCGAATTACCCTGACCATCACCAGACACCTCAAGAAACATAAGCGGATCGAGGTCATTTTCAGTTTTTATTTGTGATGCAGCAATCATCGCTTCTGCTTGTGGTTGCTGTTGTTGTTGTTTCATTGACCTTAATAATTTTTTGTGATTTACACCTGCCACCTTTTGTTTCCGTTTCAGTTTCTGCATTTCTTGATTTCGTGCCATTTCCTGCTTAACTAAAGGCGTATTGAGAACATTATCTTCGAGAAACTGTGTATCTATCCCCGATGCAGATACATTTTCTGGAACTTCACTGATATGATATATTACATCATTAGTAGGATTATTCTTTGCACATCCAGATAAATTGGTATCCTCGCTGTGATTAGAATCGTAATGTTGACTAGAAACACTTTGATTTGAATGGGGTCGATCTGAACTGCATCCTGATTTAGGACTGGGTTCATCCGCCATTTCTGATCCCATTTGACTTGATGCATCACAAGGAGATAGAACATTTGGGCTTGAAGATATTCTGAAATGGCAAAGAAAAGTTAGTCAAGGAACACCTAACACATCAGCATTCTTACAACAATTCAGCGTCACTGTCTGCAACTTCATCTAAAAGTTCTTCGGTAAGCTCGTGTATGACTGGTCCCGACTCACTTTCGTTTCGTTTCCTAACTTTCGACGACTGTGGAGCGTCGTTTATCATCAACTGGAAATGTCTTTTTACTCCGCTCATGTTTCTTGATGGTTGCACAATTGTCACAAGAAATTGGATAAGCTGGGAAAATACAAGCATTAGAATCTATTGAAACTCGTCTTCACTGGTCTCACCTTATTGACGATTTGTTGTTGTTTCATGTGTTTCTGCCTAAGTGAAGCAATTTCCCTCCAAAGAGCCTCATTTTCCTGCTTCATTACGGAAAACCTCGAATCCAAAGAATCTTGTCGCCCCCTCATCATTTTGACTTCACTCAAAACTTTATTTACAGCTTCAGGTTTGATGCCAGCCCTTTCATCAATACTCGTTTTTTGAGTGGCTATCTTTCGTTTAATGTGTTCTAGAAGATAGGGGCAGCCGCGTTTAAAGCAGGGATGTGAAAATTCCATCTCATCTCTGTCAAACTTTAATCCTCCATTGTCAATGGATGTAATTTTATGGAAACCATCTACGCGGGGGAATATATTTTTTATGATTTAATTAAATTCCTATTTTTGCTACTTACACATATTCAACTGCCGAATAAAACTAGCCATGTTGTTGTGTTTGTAATTCAGAGGTAGGAGCTCTCGTGCAAACTGAGCTTGATTTTGGATTATAAAACTGCGACCATCCTGTAATATAAACAATTCAAAAATAGCTAATTAATATTGAAGTAGAAAAATTCAAAAAATATTAGAAAAGGAGCAAGATACTCGAAGTCAAATATATATAGGGGAAGAGAGTGGAGTCCTAATTCTAAATGGGAGATTAAACTTAAGTCTTTTACAATGTACAACGTAGGGACCTGTCTCTAGATGTAATTCGCAGTAAGGAACAAAAGGTAGTGCATAGAAAAATCATCAACCACAGATATATGTACTTCCGTTCAGAAAAAAATGGCCAAAAAGCTTTTGCTTTGGGTGCCGCCCCCAATGTAGTCCTAATACCTCGTATTCAAGAATTTCAGCACTGATTCAGTAGGGTGCTTCCTCTACACCGACCCTTGCTATCAAAGGAAGCTTTGAAAGCTCGCTGCAATAGACTGTTCTGATCTTTCACTTCTATGTAATGATTTCTCTACGCGTATTGATTGCGATGCATTCACAAAAAGCAAATTGCCAAATGGCGCGACCCAGAAGATGGCAGATCGACGAAAAATCGAAAGTGAAAACAATGCTGATGGCATTTTTCTATTCAACGGGATGTATCTACCATAAATTTATTCGCAGAAATGCTTGATCGCCTTTTAAAAAGAATTCGTGGGGTTAGGACTAGAAATGTTTTTTTCTCCACGACAACGCTTTTACACATTCGTCACTCATTGTGCTGCAATTTCTCGCTAGCAATTGGTGATAGTTATCAACCATCCACCATAATCGCCGGATTTGGTGCCAACCGAATTTTTTCTCTTTATAAAATTGAAAACAACACTGAAAGGGGACCATTTTGAGAAAATGTAGACAACATTCAAAAGGATGTAACGGCCGTCTTGAATTTATTTCCAGGAGAGGCCTACGCTCATGTCTTTCTGCTGCCGTACGAGCATTCTAAAACGTGTATTAAAATAGAAGAGATATGTTGAATAATAAACAAACAAAAAATGTGTTTTTTCAAATAAGGTCAGTCCCCAAACTTTTTGAACACACTCTTTAGATTTCCTTAAAGCCAAGCTAAAAAAAAACTAATTCAAAACATGAATTTATTTTTAGTATTAACGGAAGCCAAGGTAATTTTACAAATATGTGAAAAAAGTAGTTTCTGGTTTTTGAAAAATCAAGATCTGACCTTCTCCACCCTTCTTCTCATTATTATTCACTCAGGATGAGCACAATTCAGACAGTTTCAATTTCCTTCACTAAAAGCGAATTAACTGAATGAATATGAAGCTGTGATGAGCAAAATCAAATTTCAATAAGAGATTCATCACACTATTCTCACAGCATTCTTTGAATAATTCGCTGAGCTCGCTGGTGAACGGCTAATAAGAAATACTCGTAGCAAGAAAAAACAAGATATGCGAGTTTAGGACACTACTAATACCTGATTTACCGCAAGAGAAATCGAAAATGCGATGGTTAGATGAGTTATGAAGTAAAAATAACAGAATTTCTGCATTTACTTTGTTTTTCCGCATTCACCACGAACAGGGTAACCAGATAAAATAAATTTTTCAAGATTTAAACGGTTGGTGCAATGCTACATAGAAATGATTTCCATTTGAACGAGTCTTTTTATATATATAAAAAAAAAAATTGGAAAGAACTACCATCACTGAGAGAGTGGCGACAAGAGGTGTGCACCTGAGTCTAAGCTAATTTTTCTCATTTTCATTACCCATATCATTGTGATTTCTGTTTTCTTCTTGAAAGTACACCTGCAAAGCGACAAGAATAGAAAAGTGCAAGTCACTGTGAGTCATCACTGCCAGTGAAGAAGAGAGTTCACATTTCACGGCCTTGCAATGAAAAAATTTTCCGAACGGAAGTTCGTTTGTGGCAAGGAAACCGGTAGCGGTGCCAAAAGTGTAGTGGTCTGAGAAATGTTATCAGTCACTTGTTTCGTTATCGTACATATTCTATTTAGATTGCATACTTCAGGCCCCCTCTTTCATATTTAGTGATATTGATCAAGCGGCAGATAGCAGCGTAGTTAGACCAATTGACTTCCCCCGGTTCCAATCATCAATCTCTCGTTGTCTTCGTTTTCTATCTTTTACCGACTAATGGACCACTCTTATTATTAATTCCTTACTTCACTACTGATGTAACCTGGACATAAAGAACCTCCGAATGGAATCTTTGGATTGCATTAACCCTGCTATGGGAGCTGTATAATTTTCCGAAAACTTTGCACCACATATATGCGCGGCGTTTAATCAATTCACTGGAGCAACAGTAGAATCGTGCTTTGTTATTTTTTTTTTGTTGCTTGCTGCCTTTGACGACTTCACCTTCAGCTGTGACCCATAATTCGGTTGTGACTAGCTGGGAACTTATATGGGAGTTAGTCTGCAAGAACTCGTAACGCAACAGAGTACACAGGCAAATTAAGCACCTTTTCGGGTAATCATTGCTGCAGAAACAGTCATGATAGAAACTCAAAGTGATGGAAATTTTGATATTCCCGAAACAAGATGGTTACGAAACTCGTGATGATTCTTGATAAGGCATATGACTACAGATAGAATTAGGGCAACAAAACTTTTTGGAGTGTTGTAAGCCGAGCTAGATAAGAAAATTACCAACGATTGTGAAATGTGGAGATCAAATTCTTTTTTCTAATGTTGTTTGCCTTGAAAACGCAGAGACAGAGGAATCTTATCAAGCTTAGCTAGTAAACGATGTTTTTATTTTTGTAATTAGTAGAGGTATGACAAATTTCATCAAATATTCATGCCATAATCAGTACGATTACATACTTTTGAATTTTTCTCAAATCATATTGTCCTGGGCATTACTACGCACTAAGAACAATATTCCAGTTCATACTCCTAAGTCCTGACCCCAGGATTCCTATGATAGTCATATGGATTACATATAGGATTTTTTCACATAGCTGTGTTTTTTTTTTCATCTGATCCGAATCATTGAAAATTTCGAATTGAATTGACCCCTAAACGGCCTATAAGCAGTTGGTAATTTCAGAGTCTGAAGAATTCATCAAATGATTTTGAACCGTAGGAAATTTCAAAATAGAACTTAGAAAATATCGAGTTCACGTTTTGAAGTTTTGAATTATTCAACCTCATGGCAATCTGATGAATTTTTTTAGATTTCGAAATCGCTGAGAGTTTGCCTGTATTTAAGAGGTCAACTTAATTCAAAATTTTCAATGATCTGGATCAAATAAAAGAAACACAGCTATCAAGCATTATATGATTACAAACGAATAACGAAAATACCCAACGAACAATTCTGAAGTACTTATGGAAAAAATGACTTGTTTTTTTATTGAAATTTGCAATAATAGTAACAAGCCTAGCAGAAATTCTATGTAAAAACAAAAACTCCCCGTGTGCTTTATGCATTGTGTACCTATCTCCGAGTCTTATGGCCACATAAATCACATTTGCAAGAATCGAACCCATGCTCATAGAGGAGAAAATCTGCAGACGTGCGCCCCAGCCCGCTCGACCGTTAGGATTAACCACAGAATTCTTTTCAGTAAACTGCGATTATATCAGAGGCCAAGCGAACTTATAGCAAAGTCAATGTAAAAATTCGAATTGAAATTTTCGACTTATTTAGCGCAGAACTCCACCAGAAGTTCGAATCGAATTATATAAACTGGCTTTGATGAATACGCAAATAAATAATAATAATAGTTGATTGATGGTTGGTATCTGATTATCGGTGAGAATCCGGTAATTACTGTATTTTATACATCTGTCAACCATTTGCGTATTGAATGAAGTTCATACACATACCACCTATAGCAATTAAAGCTATAAAATAATTATTTCAGTAATTAATTGCAATTACAAATACAATTCCTTGAAATTGAACTTTGCTATTTTCCGTATGTCTAGCAATTATAAACAATTGCAATTGTAATTTAACAATTCTTCAATTTCGAGGTTGTTGAAATGTTCATTGCCTTATGTAATTCTTCGAATTTTTCGCAGTCTTCTAATATCTTTCCAATTTTCTTTTTTTAAATTAATGTCAAAATTTTGAAATTGTGTAAATTTCATTGTTGTAGTTTTTTAATTTTAAATTTTTTGAGACATAAACACGTGGTTTGCTTTCAGTAATGTTCTTCTTGGCATGTATTTGTCAAAGAAACGAAGGCGGTACTAAACTTTGAGATAGTATAGTTTATGCAATCAGCAACTGAGGACATTGGAACGGCTTTTCTATTGTGAAGTAGTTAGTTTAAGTTGGTACGCGATCGAATCCAGCAGATGAAACGTGATTTATTTATTAAGGCAATTCTCTTAACCAGAATTATACTTACGAAACCACTGGAATGATGTCCAAGGGAATTTTGTGATTTAAAAATTATAATAAGAAAATTGTGTATTAACTTGTACACTTAGGAAGTGTACTTACCTAAGCTGTGGTGTGCATTATAGCGTTGGGTTGCTCATTATCTTAGGCAATATCATTAAAAAAAATCGTATCTAAGATCATTTTAACGTATTTTGCGATTTGGATCATGATTTGTCAAATTTTTGTTGCTCAACGTTGAAGAAAAATAATCATGATCGAACATTTATCAACTGTGTCAAACCACAGCAACATTTTTTGATAATCCATTCAAAACGCGTTCTAATCAGTAGTGTCATATCTCTACTAATATTGCGCAACTGAAAATACTTTACAAATTGATTGCTGTTAGGTAATACTTCGTAATAAATTGAATAAACATTCACTGTTTACAGAGGGTCAAGTCTCACACATAATTCTCCAAAAACAATTTATTTTACATTTTTGTAAGGTTCTTCTTAATCCAATGACAAAAACACTCAGTTTTCATCACTTTTTCCGATAAAATTATGATCATAAATTTTTCTTTAAGCTGTTATATACATCTGAAACTTCCGAATTTTATCTAGTTTTTTATAAATTTAAATTCAGACGAGCTAACAAATTCATAGGGCCTGTGGTGCATGAGAGCTAAGCTGAAAAGAAATGAAATTAACGCGACGTAGCATATTACAGCTAAATAGAATTAGCTGCCTGCCTGAATTTTTCTTATCAAAGTGCAGAGTTTATTCAACTTAGCCGGCTGAGATCAGCTCTCATGTAAAATATATAAAATTTGATTAACACGTTCACTGTAACTCATACGAGATTTTTCTGAGAGGATTACATGACAAACCCCATATAACATGAGAAAACTACAACGAGAGTTGTAGTAAACATCAAACTCTTGTGTAATTCATTTGTATAAAATTTACTACATTTCCCAGATAACTAAAAGCAGAAGCACAGAAGATACCGGTAGTACTTTTATCTACGTCTTGCAAATGAAATTAACACATTTTTATCATTTACGCACTAATCATTCAATGTAATGTGTACTTTTGCAAATAGTAGCCTCGCCCTGGTGTGTTTTGACTGCTGAGACATTGTAGCTTATGATTTTTGTGATGGACAAACTCAAATCGATTCAGATCTTCCAAAACCGGAAATAGTTCATCGTTAACCTTAAAACTATAAAAATTTTATAAATGCTGATAAAATTTACTTTTATAATTAAGAATGCTATATTTTATTTTAATCTTTATCTGTTAAGGCCAATTTACATAGCAGCAACATGTTTTTTTACTGAAAACCTGAACGAGATGGTTTTATTGACTGATGATATGTGTAAAAAAAGGACAAAGAATGAAGGGGAAAGAAAAATTCAATTCCAGCGGGGAAATTGACATT
>QYTT01084020.1:137989-160966 GCA_006980735.1 Dasypogon diadema
TTTTTTAAGTCAAATACACTTGAGAAATGTTCATATAAATAGAAAATCGGTTTCTTTGTTAAATTATTCAACTGGTAGGAAATTTGTGAGTGTCTGTGTCAGACACTGCGTACTGACGATATCAAGTTAACTTATTGTGATCGAAACGCTTTCTTTATTTGTTGACTATTTATTCTTAGGCGAGAATGTAACAAATTTCAGAGTGTCAAATTAAAATTTTTGCCTATCCAATAGAGATTTCTCGTTAATTTGATTTCCATGGAAAGGCGATGTAAGCCCTTGAATTCTAATCGGAACTCACTGGGAAAAAATTCATTGAAGTTAAGAAAATTTCGAACGCGGTAACTACCCTTCCAATTCCTCAGTTAACTTGTATACTTCAGTTAACACGTTGCGTGCGGTGGTGGTGACCGATGACCCCCATTTAAAAGCTCTCTCTGGACTAATGCATTTTAACACATAGTTCTCTCACAAAAGCTCTTATGATATGTGTTAATTTTGTAATATGATTTTCCAAAACATTTCTAGTTTACCTCTGGTAAAAATTAAAACTTGTTTTATTTAAGAAAAGTAATAAATTTACATTTTTAAGTAGAACTAAGTGTTCTCGTGCTAGCAGTGTCTGTGAACTCCTATGAAGTGCAAAAGGTCATTCTTCACAAAAATTAAAAAAGGCATTTGTATTATTTACAAGCTGAATATGTGGTAATTCTGGGGGAAATGCAAAATTATAATTCCCCGGAATAAATTACCATTTCTAGTTTTTCTTATCAAAGAAACAAGCATTTAAGTTTGTAGTTCACAGTTGATTGTGTAGCGTGTAACAGTTTAGATAAGTACATTTTGGAAAATTTTTGTGAAGAACAAAAGTAACGGAGTTTTTATATCTCCGTGAAATAAATAATTTTTATTTTACCTATCAGATGTACTATTGTGATAATTATGAAGATGAGTTAAAAAACGCAAAAGAATGACCATTTTTTCTTCTGTTGAGAGGAGTTGAGGAGTAGTAGAGAAAGTTTTGTTTGAGTTTTTATCTAATCTTAGAAAAAACTTCATGTCCCAAAACCAAACGTTTATTTATGAAAATATTGCTAGACAATGGCATCATAAAAAAAGAATGGTTACTTCAATTGATTTATATGCTGCGAAGTTTTTGGAAAGTCATTCGCAATTGAAAAAGATTCAGGAATTTATATAAAAAAAAATTTCATCAGAAACAAGAAACTCTTTTCCAAAGAAAGGAGATCACATTAACAGGTATTAAAATAAGTTGATGATGATGAGATAGGAAAGTAAGGAAGATAGTTTGAGTACATTGCATAACGGTAATATGGTAGAAATAGAGGAATAAAAAACGAAAACGAAACTCATCGAGTTCTTGATTAAAACAACAAAATAAATGGAGTCAATAACAGTGATGGCATAATGGTTGTATAGTAAAGTAAAGTAATGTGTATAAAACAATTACTTTTTCCTTTCCCCTTTCCCCCGATCCTTCCACGACCCACACTCAACGAGGCACAACGTTCCGCGTGTCCGGGGTTATTTGCACTTGTCTTTGAATCGTGTTTTGAACAGCGGTGTGCAATTAAATTTTTTCTTTGTGTTTATGCCAATTATATTATACCCTAGCTGTAGGAAAAAGAAGGAGATGAGTATACAGTATATAGTGTCCGCGGCTACTTATTCTTATATACTCGCAGCTGATCTTCAGGTTTGCAGGCCATCCTACAATGCGCAACCTGTGAACGCACTTTTAGCACCGCAATAATAGAACATGAAAGCTTTCGTTTTAAAGTAGATAAACCAATGTTATACGAACATACTCCAGGCTTAATAAAGTAACTCTGTAAAGAGTTTGCCCACTACCGAAAGGGTTCTCTAATTTATGTGTTGACAGTGTGTGTAGGTAAAAATTTTGAGTAAAGTTTAAAGAAAGATGTCGCGTAAGCTGTAAAATTCCCCTACTTATTGACGGTGTTTTCAAGCACACCATAAAAAAATAAATATTATCTTTTGTAATTTGTTATTTGAAGAAAATAAATGTTCGTGAAACTGCCAAGTATCCTCGGTAAGCGCGGCGCACAGGGCCCCGTCCTGAATGTGTTTAATGGAAAACAAGAGGTCTGTTTAATGAGGCTGCACGGATAAATCCGGACAATTTTCGACAATTTCTTGTGCTCAATAAACCCACAAGTGTTATGAAATTGTACGGAAAGCTTTAACAGTTGTGCGAAGCTGTCCTGAATAATCCTGCCGTGGCTTATTGGTCTGTTTGTTTCCAAACTTCTAAATTTTTATAGAAACAAGTTTGAGGTAAGCAAATCGAACCGCTGCGTGTATTCTGCACTACCAAGTGTGAACAATCCACGATTTTTGTTAGATTTTTTAAAATCTGGGAAACTACGTAGAAAATTTTTTTATAATTGTAGAATCCCTGTGCTCTTACACAAAATTGATACGTGAAAATCTACATAGATGATGAATCACCCGAAAGACAATTCCAGCTTAAATTTGGAAACAGATAAATAGAAATAAATTCCAGCTGCAAAGAACGCACGTTCCGAGGGGTGTGCACTGGGCGAAGCAACTTCGCATTGGAAGCACACCAAACAAAATGTGACATTGACGTGAGGATCGAAGGTGAAAGTCTTTAGACCCAGTCAGCAAATTGAGCTCGTACAAATGAACACAAATTCCTGACCACACGTCTCATATCTTCCACTCCACCTAAGAGTAAATAAATTTAAGAAAATAAAAGTTTGGTCCCAATGTTACCCCGAAAAAAAAATCTCAAAAATCAAACCAGTTTAAAGCGAATGTTGAGCCCGTTGTGCGCTGATAACGTCAAGGCAACCGCACTGACCTATCCGACTTTGTAGTGTCTCTCAGCAGCACGACACCATTGGGGGAGGCTGAAACACAGAGGGAGGGTACCGATTACCGATGCTAGCAATCTGCTGTCATGGGCGCCCACAGTATTTTTGAGTTTACTGCCTACTTCTCAGGGGGGTGGACCCTGTTCTGTTCAATAGATTTGTTGTCTTCGGAATATTTGGCCCCATCTCCGAAATTAATTCACTACTGAATTCCTTCCTGGAGTGGTAAATTGCACTTGTGCGTGTGCATCCTCAAGATGATAACATCTTCGGTGCGACCCGTTCCGACGAAAAACGCAACCACTATTTGTAAACAGGCCCAATCCCGGGTTATCTGCCCACCCTTCGGATAATGAATTTCACAATTCTATGTAATGGAAACTGCAGAATATGCCCATCGACAGCATTCAATCGCCGAATAATGGAAAAATTCCAATTTTTACACACACATCATCGCAGCCATGTTGCCATATTTCCAATTGAGGTTTAACATCTGATAGTCATTTTTATATCATTTCACGCCGCATCTCGGAAATATACGTACCCTGCTCCAATATATGAGGTGATTGGTGTCTGGATCCTCAACAAGTCGCCACAACTTCGCCAGGAATGCGGGAACACCGGCCCCCGTTTCACTAAACGTATGCATCACACCTCTCTGCCTTGACCAAATGAACTAAACACGGAAAATGAAAAATTACGTCCCGTCCGAAAATCACGCAAGTGGAAAAACTACTTTGCCAACAATCTATAGATGAAAACTGTTTTTATCACTTTATATCCAAATTTATTTCCACACATTAAAATATTCCACGTATTTCTCACTATTTCAACTTTTCCACACTGAAATTGATACGACCGAGTGCGATTCAAGTGAAAAATCGAACGAAGTTGTCGATCACATGGATGGATTGCAGTGCTGACAACTGTGCAAATATGAATATAGTACGTGTATACACGACGTTTGGATATCGTAATACAAAAACCAAATAATTTCTTTGATATAAACAAGAAAATTTCGATTTGAAGTTAACCCTCCAAAAACTTAAATCATGTTAATTTTGATTTACAATTATAATGTAATTCAGGAAAATTGCGGATGAACACTATATTACTTTTTTATTATTTAATTCATTGTAAAATTTAATTGGTAAGTACCATTTAAGGAATACGGAATTCGGAAGTACGATGCTTTTTAAAACTTAATCAGTGTTTTGTTTTTAGTAGGAAAAAGGTTCAAAATACCCCTTCGTAAATTACTAAACCCTAACTTCCAATTACAAGCTCCTTGTACGAGGAAAATCCCATGTTTAATTAAGAAAAGAAATCAAAACTGGAAAATGGGCTTAAGTGTAGAATAGCTACCCAAAGATTTGCAAACACCCTGGTAGGACCTTTTACTCAACCTGCATTAAGTTAAATGTGCCCACTTTTATATTGCTGTCTCTTTTCTGATAAACATTCTCCATTGCACTATAAATTCAGTTTTACCGATAAGACACCGAACAACTAAAAGGTGCAGAACAATAAATCGCTTGCAACCGTTCCGACATATAGAGAAAGTCTTCCTGGGCTCTCGGTTGGTTACGTGGATGCTTTAAGCGATCTCCGGAGATTCTTGTGGATCGGAAGCGCCAGGGCGTCTAATCTTTAACGTGATCGTACGATTGACTGGTACAGTTCCTCTATTAAGTTGTAAGAGAAAAAAATTGCTTTGTCTTTTGACTAAATAGTTGACCAAGTCTTTTTCTTGGAATTGCTTTAGGAACAAGGATTTTGGAGCATACCTGGTAACCTGGATTGGATCATCTCTGTTTATCTTTTAACTGCTAACAAAAAACAATTATAACAAGTTCGATATTAGAATCCCAGCCAACATATTTATTAACTGAAAAAAGACAGGAAAAAACTTGCAAGTGAAACGGCGCTCGTTAAAACGCGATTTTTGCAATCGAAGTAGCCTGCCCCTCAGAAATGCCTCAATTCCGCGGGTCCGATGAAAGCAAACAAATGAACTGAAAAATTCAAAGTCGAATATTTTACCAGAAAAATTCAAGAGTAAAAAACAAAGTGAATTTTGTAACAAAATTGAAAATGTTGGGTCGTTCGAATTGTTGTGCTCCTCAGAAGACTTGCTACAGCAGCACTTACGATGACTACGAAGAGCTCAACCATAGAGGCGGCGAAAGGGGTGGGTTCAATACGTGCCGACCAAGCTTTAAGGAGAACCTCTGTAATCGAATCAAACGGGTACAAGAGTCGTCCAAGATTCTGGAGAACGTTTTGGACATCTCGTCCACGTTGGTGAAGATCATGTGTGTCTGCGGCATACATGAATGCAAGGCGAACAAGGCTCTGGACGTGATCATATACGCGTTCATGCATTTCGATGAAGTTGCCGAACATCCTGGTGGAAAGTGCAAGAAGAGGATTCGTAAGGAAGAGTTCTACAATGATCTGATGAGGGACTGCGGCATGACAAAGGCTGAAGCTAAACTGACCTACTCGATAGTGAAGTGTGCTTTCAAGGCGTTCTACCACAAACAAGTCGTGAATAAGTATGACGCCGGATTCGTGGACGAATGCGAGTGGAAGAACGCAGCCAACAGGACCATAAATGCGTTTGCAACGTCAGGAGCTTCTAAATCGGAAATAGAACTCACTGGGAGGAGGATCTTGTGCGCTTATGAGAACTACATGTGCCGATTGCAATCGAAGAAGCAAGCGATCGCTAATCAGCAGGAGGAGGGCAGATGCACGTGTAATCGAGGTAAGAGGGATTCTTTTGGAAATGGTAATTTCGGTGGCGGGTTTAGTCCCTGCCAGCCATGTCCACCTCTGTGCCAAGAAGTATGTCCACACCCCGAGCCACCACTCTGCGGAGAGCTTTGCTGCCAGATAGTATGCCCGCCAGGTTCCAATATTCCGCAGCTTGTTTGCAAAGACGCTTGCGGCCGGACATTCCTTAAAGTGGACGGGAATAGGGTTAACTATGATCCGTTCATCATGGAATGCGAGGCCAAACGTGCAGCTATGAATGTTTGCCCTCCATGTGGAGAAGACCATATTAGATCAGTGCGGGACAGCTTGGATGTTCACCGACCAAAGGACACCGACAGTTGTGATGCAATACTCGCAGAGATATGTAAGGACGAAAAGAAAAAGGGAGACATTTGTGACGACAAGGATGAGATTTGTGACACCGATGATGACCGTGGCAATGGAGATCAATACGATAGAGACCGCCGTGGTGAGGATTCTTCAGATGGACATGACAGTCGCGGTAGTCGTGGCAAGGAGAGTGGCTATGAAGATAGGCGTAATCAAAATAGAGGTAGGGATCGTGAGCGTGATCGGGATGGCGAGCGTGATCAAGATCGCAACCGCGATCGACGAAGGGACCGCGGAAGCTCTTTTCGTGCAAACAAGGAAAGTGATAGAGGCAATCAAGGTAGAGACCGTGAGACTGAACAGACAAAAAGTTATAGAAGTCGACAGCCAGATATTTTAAGAAATGAGGCCGAGAGGATTGTACCTCTTAAACGAAGCAGTTCCCCGCCCGGGCGCGACAGAAGAGAGGGTGGTAAAGGCAATGCTTCTGGAGAGATGTCTATTGAAGTCAAATTCACAGAGCATTATGACGGACATAAAATGACCGTGGACATGCAAGGCTACGGTTCAAATGATGGATATGCTCCAGACGATATTACCGCCTTGACAGTCATAACCAATGATAATCCACCACTCGATTTTGAATGTACTTCAGGCCGGTCGCAGCGAACCTATCATGCGGACGAAAGATCGGTTAAATCGGCGAGATCCGATAAAGATAGAACAGTCAATCTAAAACAATCGGAGTTACCGTCACCAAATGAATCAAATGAACCTCCCCCACCAGCAAATTCAACGCCGAGGGGCTCAAAAGAAGGAGATTTATCTGGGAGAGAGGAAGAAGCAGGAAATGAAGCTGAAGCCATTGAAGGGGGTGGAGAAGCTCAGTGATCTTGCTAGGAGTGCTAAATGTAACTTCTTTGCGAACAGATTTCTAGTAATTTTTTATACTTTTTGGAATTATAGTATCGCACTGCTCTTATGGAAAGGCTTTTTGTTGGGGTTGGTGTGCAGCAATTTCAACTGTTTCGTGTTGAGTTGTGGGGCTTTTTGGCATGGTCTTGGCTCAGCGATTTTAATTGTTTTATGTTGCATGAAATTCCGATCAACCAAAATCCCGATTATACAGTTTTTTTTTTCAATTTCAATGCTTTTTCCTTTTCAGCATGCAACTAACAAAGAAAAAAATGAAAACGTTTTGGCATCAAAAAGGATTGGACCAGGTTTCAGTGGTATTTTAGCTATTTATGAAGATGATTAATGGCAATTTATTGTATTTTTTCAAATCTCGGTAACTAATTAAAGTAGATTTCGATAAATCTGTTTTTTTTACACTCGTCGGCTTGAGAAAGGAAAATATATTTCGGGATTTTGGCTAGTCTGGATTTTATTTCACTGTCTTCTCCGTACAATCTGTAGGTGTAAGACGTGAAAAAACTACATGGACAATTCCTTAAGACACTTCACCAGCTCCCCAAGTCCCAATTATACAAAGTATCTTGAAATGTGTAGCTTTTACACGTATTGCGTGCAATCCTAGAAAAGATGTCGAACGTTTATCACTAAGTTGCGCATCTCCTAGATTTCAGGCCAGCCAGCTTTCTTTGGGCCAATTAAATGCTGCCAATAAGAGGGGACATTATTTTCTAAGGAAAGCACACAAAAAAAAACTATTCAACAAAATGAGACAATTTACTTTTTCTTTTTATTAAACCTAGGCCCGCCAAAGTTTTTACCTTTGTTGAATTTATTCTTTCCCGCTTTGTTGGACAGTTTTACTTGGCTAGTCTTCTTCTTCGCCTTAATCTTGGATAATTTCTGATGTCTATTTGCCTCAGATCTGTAAAATAAAATGGAAAATATAAGATTACATTCAAAAAGCTTTCCAAAAAAAAGACCTACCTCAATCGCTTAGCTCCGCCCCTAGTCACATCTGTGAGATCCATTGCAAATTTGGATTTATTCCTCTTATGACCACCACCTTCACCACCCATCCTCCTGCCAGATTTCGTATCTGCCACCGTGCTCAACCTGCCGGGTCGTTTTTTGATTTTCGCCAGTTTAGCCCTCACAAGGGAAACTTTTTCGATTTCTTTGAGAGCCCTTTCCTTAGCCAACTGCTCGGGAGTCTTCTTCTCTTCCTTCTTTTTTTGCTTCTTCTCAACCGGCATCTCCTCATGTTCAGTGTCATCGTCCGCATTATTTTGCTTCCGCTTTTTCTGTCCCTGCTTGCCCTTTTTATCAGTGGTAGGTGTAGCAACTGCTAGCCGATCCTTTTCTTCTTGCCGCTGCTTCCTGGTCTGGAACCAATCACGGTGCTCCTGTTTCTGCCCTAACAACCTCCGTTCGGTCTTGGTGAGTTGTTGTTCAGCCTTTGCCATTTGCCGCTCAGCGTGCTCTTCGTCGAGAATTGTCTCTGAAATTAAAGAAATGAAATTCTTACAGAAATCCGGAACAATACTGTGGTCAGTGGGCACTCACGTATTTCAGGCTCCAATGCCGTCAGCTTTTTTCTGTACTTCTCAATAATTTCTGGAGGAATGATGCGATTCTTGACGGGGCTCTCAGCATTTTTGATTATATCCTTAACAATCTTCCGTTCCTTTTCACCGGCCAATGAGACAGAGACTCCAGCTCTGCCAGCACGGGCCGTCCGTCCCACTCTGTGGATGTAGTGCTCGGTTGTAATGGGCATGACGAAATTGATGACAGTCTTTACTCCAACAATGTCCAAACCACGAGCCGCAACATCAGTGGCAATCAGGACGTCAATTTGCTCCTCTTTGAATTTCTTCAAGGAGTCCAAACGCTGCTGCTGAGTCAGGTTACCGTGAAGTTCCCCTGCCCGAATGCCCAGAAGTCCGAGCAGAATGTGTAATCGATGTGCCTGTTTTTTGGTTTGCACGAACACCATGCAGTGGTCGTGGAAGGTTCTGCATATCAAGGCCGCCAGAATAGGTTCCCTGTCGGCTTCTTTCTCCTCGCGGATTCTAATAAATTCTTGGCGCAAGTTGAAGGCGACAGTTTGATTGTTGTTAACGAACACCTTGACCGGTTTGACCAAAGACACTGCCGCCAGATCCTTTACCTGTTCCGTCATTGTGGCCGAGAAAAGCATAGTCTGACGGGTTCTGGAGCAGTTGTTCACAATTTCTTTCATTTGTTCGGCAAAGTATTCGTCCAACATGCGATCGGCCTCGTCTAGAATGAGCACCTGGAAATCAATTTAAGTCTTCAGATAGTGTTCATTTTTTTGAGCACATCGGGGTAGTACTATTCCTCTCAGAACACTTCTGCCAGAGAAGTGCCATGGAATGTTCTCCTCAATGGATTCAGAGCGCAAGGATTGTGATCATCCTGCTGTTTCGAATTCACACAATCTAAAAAAACCAGATCAGCTTACCTCAATCGAATCCAAACTGAAACTGGGAGTGTTCTTGATGTGGTCGATGAGACGTCCAGGAGTGGCTATAACAATGTCGGGATTTTGTCTCAAAATGTTCTCCTGAGCTTTGATTTCCAAGCCACCGATAGACAAACCCACTTCTATTGTAGTGAACTGACACAGCTGCTTAGTGACTTGATATACTTGAGCCCCCAGTTCTCTGGTAGGAACCAGAACCAGAACCCGAGTTACAGCCTTGTTGTGGATTGGTCGGTATAAAAGACGTTCCAGTGTAGGCAGCATATAAGCAGCAGTTTTTCCTGTTCCTGTGGCTGCACAACCACAAACATCTCTCCCCAGGAGAGCGATTGGGATCGTTGCCGCCTGGATTGGTGTGGGATAGATGTACCCTAGCACTCCTATAGCACGCATCAGGGGACGCGACAGATTCATCTGATAGAAGGAAGTTATCTGCTCGTCGTTTTCAGCTTCTTCGAAGAAGTCCTTATTGTTTTCATCATCATCCTCAATCTGGTCTGGTTTTTTCTTCTTTTTGTTTGCTTTCTTTTCGCGTAGCCTGAGATTATCGTGCTTCATTTCATCTTCGGACAAGTCAATCTTTGGTGGGAGATTTTCTAAATTCACACAAAACCAGTTAAAAACAGAAGCTTTACCTCATCATCAGAATCCTCAGCCTTTACCTCCCCGTTTTCTTCTCGGCTTTTGATTGCGGCTGCGATTTTGTCATCAGTCTTGGTCCGAGCCTTCCTCTTGACGAACTTCATTAGATCATCCCATGTGTCGTGATTGTAGTCCTTTGCTGATGAGACGAATTCAAAGCCCCTTTCGAATTCCGTAAGCTTTTTGTGCCTCAGTTTTGTGGGTTGATACTAAAAAATATTTAAAAATACCTGAACCTGATACAAAGAAGTGAGGTTATGTGCACGGCAATTTACCTCAATCTCAGCGTCAGAGTCCTCTGACAAATTTTCAACTTCGGCATCTTCCTCGATGGTCGTTATCAAGTCCAATTTCTTGTCTGCTATCATTTCTTCCTTGATATTTCTCCGGTTACACGTGAACAAATTCGCCTTCCGTCCCCAAACCAATTCAAGCTAAATATCAAAAACAGCTGTGCAAAACACACGTGTTCTCAGTATTGCCAAGTAGAAATGGTACTTTTGCCTTTATCACAATTGGTGAATCGCATGACATTCGTAGTTGAGGAAGATGGCGAACACGGGTGTTCTGCCTTTTGTACGTGGTGTGGATTTTACCAAAAATGACTTCAGTGTAAGTTGATTTTTGAAGTGGAAATAGATGAAAAATATGGCTGGCCCTTGTTTCTAGCGTTATTTGCATTTGGGAGTTAGGAAGTGATGAGATTTATGCTGTTATTTACGGTTTATTTCTGGCTAGTGATCAATGACAGTTGAGTCATTGAACGATGTCACCAGAGTGTGGAAGGAGGACAAAATTGGTGTGGATTGTATTCGTCTTTTTTGTTTTGATTCTTATTTGTTTTTCTTGCCGGCGTTTTCCGATGCAAAACAAACTTAACAGGGTGACTGCAAAAGGACATTCAGCGAGATGTCGATAGTTTTTCAATGTGATATGATCAGAGAATTTAAATTTTTAAAATTGGAGTTAATTCTCTAGTGAGCTCGAAAATAAAATACAGCGTAAAGTTTTTTAAAATTTTGTTATTTGAGTTCCGTGGAACATTGCCAACATTGTTGTAGTCTCCTTTTTGTTTTCCAACATTTTCAAACAGAATGCAATAAGTTTAACTAATGTAAAAGCCGTCCTTTTTCTGTTTCCTTTTTGCTCTCCATGCTGTAGTGTACTGAACCAATCCTACTTCTTGTGATGCTATTTTTGCAACAGCACCATAGGAGACGAAGGAGTTGACTTATCCTTGCTGATGTGCCATTAGAGTTAGAGGTGAAGGGTAGTTAGATATAAATTGTCCAATATAAGGCACCATTTGCAACTTTATAAGTTAATTTGGGCTCAATGATAAGACACATATTCTCATTTTTTCAGGATGATAAATTTCCAAATGCAATGCGTCTTATGACGCGTGTCCAATGGCTAAAATTGGATAAAACTCACCTAAATGAAATCCCGGAGGAAATGGGAAATTTGCACAAATTGGAACATTTGTCCATGAAAAATAATGATCTGGAGAAACTCTATGGAGAACTAACGGAACTAGGCTGTTTGCGAACTCTAAATTTACGTCGAAATCATATAAAAAATTCCGGGATTCCGCCAGAACTTTTTCGACTGGATGAACTCACGACACTCGACCTCTCTCACAATAAACTAAAAGAAGTTCCCGATGGATTGGATCGCGCTAAAAATCTGTTGGTTCTCAATCTCAGCCACAATCAAATCGAATCCATTCCAACTGCTCTCTTCATTCACCTTACAGATCTGTTATTCTTGGATTTGTCCCACAATAAGCTGGAGACTCTTCCACCGCAAACTAGACGCCTCGCTAACTTGCAGACTTTAATCCTCGCCGATAACCCTCTGGAGTTATTTCAATTGCGTCAGTTGCCTTCCTTGCAGAATTTGGAATGCCTCAATATGAGGAATACCCAGAGGACGCTGCAAAATTTCCCGACGTCTTTAGATAGCCTGTCGAATCTTGCTGAACTGGACCTGTCTCAGAACTCTTTGCCTAAAGTTCCAGACTGCCTTTATAACATGATCACACTGAAGCGGTTAAATCTAAGTGACAACGAAATTATCGAATTGTCCTCAGGAGTGGAGTTCTGGCAGAAATTGGAGACCCTGAATTTGTCCAGGAATAAACTCACAGCTCTTCCGGCTTCCATTTGCAAGCTTACGAGTCTGAGGCGACTGTACTTAAATGACAACCGACTGGATTTCGAGGGCATCCCATCCGGCATTGGGAAGCTATGCAGCTTAGAAATTTTTTCAGCGTCCAATAATCAGTTAGAGATGGTTCCGGAGGGACTCTGCCGTTGTGGAGCTCTTAAGAAACTTAATCTCAGCTCAAATCGTCTCATCACTCTCCCAGATGCCATTCATTTGCTCTCTGATCTTGATCAACTTGATTTGCGCAACAATCCTGAACTTATAATGCCCCCAAAGCCCACAGAAGCACAGAAAGGGGCGGGTATAGAATTTTATAACATTGACTTTTCCCTGCAAACACAACTTCGATTGGCTGGAGCCAACGTTCCGCCCTCTGTGCCAACAACCAACACCAGTAAGGACCCAATAGCAAGAAAAATTCGTCTTAGACGTGGACCGCGTACGGATTCTGAACAGGATTCGGCAAAAATTTTAAAGGGAATGAAGGACGTGGCAAAGGACCGTGATTCGAGCAGTACGTGGGATGACGGGGAGAAGCCAGAAAGTCTCAAACCAAAGAGGTGGGATGAATCGCTAGAAAAGCCGCCCTTGGATTACTCCAAATTCTTCGAAAAGGATGACGGGCAAATTCCAGGCCTCACGATTTGGGAGATCGAGAACTTCCTTCCAAATAAAATCGATGAGGTGACTCACGGGAAGTTTTACGAGGGAGACTGCTACATCATTCTCAAAACGAGTCTAGATGACTTGGGTCAACTCACGTGGGAGATATACTTCTGGATTGGGAACGAAGCAACATTGGACAAAAGGGCCTGCGCTGCCATACATGCTGTAAATCTACGCAATTATCTTGGGGCCCGTTGTAGGACCATCAGGGAGGAGCAAGGTATGGTCTGCGAGTTTTAAGGTTTAATTTTATTGACAAGCATTTTGCCAATAGGAGATGAATCGGAGGAATTCCTGGCGCTGTTTGACACCGAACTAACGTATATTGAGGGTGGAAGAACTGCAACCGGCTTCTTCACAATCGAGGACATGATATATACCACTCGTCTTTACCGAGTACACGCTGCCGGTTCCTCAATTCACCTGGAGCCAGTTGCTGTCCATTTTGACTCGTTGGATCCTCGCTATGTGTTTGTGCTGGACACAGGACTAAAGATTTTTATGTGGTACGGGAAATGTTCGAAGAACACCCTTAAATCCAAGGCCAGATTGATGGCAGAGAAAATCAACAAGAATGAGAGAAAGAACAAGGCGGAGATTTGTACAGAATTGCAAGGTAATTCAATTGAACACATTTGAGACGCATTTGTCTGACTTCTTTCCAGGTGAAGAGAGCAACGAATTTTGGGAGCTTCTCGGAGCGGATCCTGAAGTGGCGTCTAAAGAGAAAATTAAACAGCACGTCCCTGAAGATTTTACCCCAGTTCTACCACGACTCTATCAGGTCCAACTTGGCATGGGATACTTGGAACTGCCACAAGTAGAAGTGCCAGAACAAAAACTCGTGAATACCCTCCTCAACAGCAAAAACGTCTACATCCTTGACTGTTTCTCCGACTTGTTTGTCTGGTTCGGCAAAAAGTCAACCCGCTTGGTTCGGGCAGCCGCAGTCAAATTATCTCGAGAACTCTTCAACATGATCAAACGTCCAGAATATGCGCTAGTTACTCGCGTTCAGGAAGGAACTGAAACTCAAATTTTCAAGTGCAAATTTATCGGCTGGGATGAAGTTATGGCGGTGGATTTCACACGCACAGCGGCGTCGGTATCAAAGACTGGCGCCGATCTAACGAAGTGGGCTAAGCAGCAAGAAACCCGAGCTGATTTGGCCGCCTTGTTTATGCCACGTCAGCAACCGATGACGCTAACAGAAGCCGAGCAATTAGAAGAGGAGTGGAACTACGACTTAGAGGCGATGGAAGCATTCGTCCTTGAAGGAAAGAAATTCGTTAGACTGCCCGAAGAAGAACTGGGACACTTCTACACAGCCGAGTGTTACGTTTTTCTTTGCCGATATTGCATTCCGGTAGAAGATGAGGATGATAATGTTGACGATGACTCTCGACCACCTCCGGATGATGAAATCCAGTGTGTTGTGTACTTCTGGCAGGGCAGAGATGCTGGCAACATGGGCTGGTTGACATTTACTTTCACGTTACAAAAAAAGTTCAAAGCCATGTTCGGGGAAGAGCTGGAGGTAATAAGGATCCATCAGCAACAGGAGAACTTGAAGTTCATGGCCCACTTCAAGCGAAAGTTCATAATTCATACAGGAAAGAGAAAGGAGAAACTAAAGACTCCAGACGGTAAGGCACCTGTGGAGTTCTTCCATTTACGTTCGAACGGTGGCGCATTATGTACCAGGCTTATACAGATCCGTCCAGATGCTTCATTGCTTAATTCAGCCTTCTGGTAAGGTGTTTTGATCATTTTCTGTGGGATAAATGTTAAGGTTTTTCGCAGTTATGTTCTTTACGTGCCATTTGAAACCGAGGACGAATCACAGTCTGGAATTGTTTACGTTTGGATTGGTTCCAAATCGGCCCCAGAGGAGGCTAAACTTATACAAGAAATTGCCGAGGAAATGTTTAATAATCCTTGGGTCAGCTTGCAGGTTTGTTTCTCTTCCTTTACGGTTTGCAGAGATTTTTTTATTGAAAAAATTTCAAATAGATTTTGAATGAAGGTGAAGAGCCGGAAAATTTCTTCTGGGTGGCACTAGGTGGTCGTAAGCCCTACGATCGCGACGCGGACTTTATGAAGTACACGCGACTATTCCGTTGTTCTAACGAGAAAGGATATTTTACAGTGGCGGAAAAATGTTCCGATTTTTGTCAGGATGATCTTGCTGATGATGATATCATGATCCTGGACAATGGAGAGCAAGTCTTCTTGTGGCTGGGATCGAAGTGCAGTGAAGTTGAAATTAAATTGGCGTATAAATCCGCACAGGTATTTTGAGATTTTCACATTTGTGGCTTTCATCCTGTACCTGATTACTTTAGGTCTATATTCAACACATGAGGATCAAGCAGCCAGACAGGCCACGAAAACTCTTTTTAACACTGAAAAACAAGGAATCAAAACGTTTCACGAAATGCTTTCATGGGTGGAGTGCACATAAGAAGCCTCCTGAATAGGGGCTGCAATGAAGGATTTAACTTCATGCCAGTGATGTGAACTCCCCGAACTGATTTTAACTTATACTAACTTTTTGTTGCGGTTTGGAAAATTGTATTTATTTTATTTATATTTGTAAGGATACCATCCAATAAAATTATTAGCTGCTAACAATTTGCATTGTTCTACCGAAGAGTCGATCAAATCCACAACCGAAATCTACCCAAAAAAAAGGAAACGCATAAAAATCGGAAGAACCTCCGGAGAAGTGGTTATTGGGAGTACTTGATTTCACGGGGGAGTTCTCGACAACTTGAGTTACAATACTTGGAGCGCGGACTGGGGTACAATTCCTTTTTGGGATAAGAATATTACGTATCAAGGGATATAAGAACTAGGCGGGAAACCAGAAGGTCATTCTTTTGGCAATAAAATCCGCTCAGCAGCTTTCCAAACTTTAGGAATACATGACTGCAGGTATTGAGGATGATTTGCTAGAGGATACTAAAGATAGGAAGCAGAGAATTCTCGGGAAAAGGACTATATCTCGTGCAAAATAAAAATTGAACCGCAAAAACTTTCAACAATATCCGAAAGGCATCTTTAATGTTAATTTAAATAGTCAATAATTTCTTAGCTTAGTAAAAAGAGCAAAAACATCACCGATTAATTTTTTTTAGAAAAATAACGTCCTTAGTGTGCCGAGGGGCGTAATACTAGTAAAAGTAGTATAGCAAATAGACAACAACAACCACAGCAAAATATCAGTAATCCCACCGGAAGCCGTAGTTTTTCACACGAAAAATGTCAGCATTATCAATGCTTGCTGTTCGATCTTTATGAATTGTTCGTAGTGTCGAAAGGCTTGATAGACGGAGTTCGATGTCGGAACACATGCGGCGACAGTGACTAACGGACAGAACCTTAAGATGTGAATGAACTCAATTTCAGATCTTCTAACTCGGAAAGAGGTAGAATCACTTACCTGTAGAACTTTGCAGTTTATGACAATATAATCCAAACTGTGATCCGTCAATTGTGTACAGCCGCTGATGTTGAGGAACTGAAGTCTTCGCAGGCAGCGTGAGATGATTTCGATGCATTTGTCGTTGATGTTGTAACACTCTGACAGATCCAACGTTTCTATGGATGGGCAATTCTCCACCAGTGCCTGCATACCTATTACTGATATTTGCTGGCAGTTCGAGAGCGTAAGATTCCTTAGTTCTAAGAATTTTAGACCGTACTTCAGGGAGATGTCGGATATTTTACTGCATCCCTGCAGGTCGAGGGTTTGCAACCCTTTGAGTTCTTTTATCGAAAGGCCATTTTGGACACTATCATCCACCTGATTCATTTCGTATATCGCTAGCATGGCTTTTTTCCTTTTGGCATCTCGTACGATGTCCTCCTCAGCCTTGCTGCGAAGAGATATTTTGCAGTATTTGGAGGAGGAAACAGAACTGTCCAGGTGAGGATAGTTGCAATTTGCACATGTGACTGGATTGTTGAACGATACATCGTCCGTCAGTTGTGATCTCACGTCAATACCAGTAATAGCGGCATCGGTTAGCTGAGGAGGATTGCAATTTAGAACAATTTCGACCAAAGGATAGGATAGCAAGGGCTGGTTGCAGGCGGAATTTACGTATAAATGTGTGAGAATAAATGCGATTATGAAGTACGCAGAAGAAATAAAGAATAATATGTGAAAATGGTACAAGTGTATTCCTTGGAGTTGATCCGCATGCTTCACTCATGATAAGACAAAACTTAACACTCACCAGTCTACAACTTTCCAAACTCAGATGCCGCAGCCAAACCAGATTTTTAATGATGGCTTGTACGGCTCGATCAGTGACACCGTTAACGCAGTGGCCGACATCAAGCACGCGAAGATTGGGCAAATTTTCAGCACATTGAATTATCGACGCCTCACATAGATCTATTCTCGTCAAATAGAGTTCTTGAAGGCTTTCGTTCTTCACCTTGCCGATTCCGTTCTTGACGCCCTCACTGGTAATAGAATCACAGTGTGCAAGGTCCAAAACCCTGAGTTTCTTTAGCTTGGAGATCCCATCTATACCCTCGTTGGATATGTTGTAACACGAACGCAATTTCAATACTTCCAAGTTCTCCACATGAGTACATATGGCCCTAACATACTGGTCATTAACATTTACGGATTTGGTTAAATCGAGCACCGTGAGATTTTTCTGCGATTTAAGCAGCGTATCCAGTCCACTGAAGTTTAACTGCCTGCAAGCGCTCAGATCAATTTTCCTCAAACTTAGACCACTTATGTTCGCAAGCTGGGAGAGAGCACATCCCCCTACGAGGGTATTGCTTAAGTTCAATTCTTTGAGGGAGGTTACGTGTTTTTCTATAACTTTCAGCAGGAATTTAAAGGTCAGGATGGACTCACTAGGGCAGTCAACATGATCTGGAGGGTAAAACCTGCGCTGTATGGCGGTGTGATAGGCGATATGACACCCGTGCAGATCTAACCGCTCTAGGTAAGGTGTAAGTGATGTTAAACGTAAGAGTATAGCGTCTGACAAATACTGGTTTGTGTCCAATGAGATTGCCGTAACATTCTGCAAGGAGTTCGCCACCTTCTCCCTGTCCAAGTCGGATTCGAAGAATTGCCCCGTCATAAAGAGAGAACAGCAATTCTTTATCGTTATTGCTTTTAGATTTGTTGTCTCCTTTAAAATTGCACTTAATTGTCTTTCTGTGAGGTCCACCGTGTCGATTGTAATGTGCTCGATGGCCTTCCCGATGTGACTGAAGAAATTCTCAACATTCCCCAAAACAGTCTCGTTCAAGCAAATATTAGGAAAAGGTCGAAAACTGTTCAGGAAAAGCGTTCCTGGCAAAATATTATCAGCTAAGTAAATTTTCGAGAACATAAGCTGCACTTTCGACTGGAATTCACTGTCTTGAGAAGCTTCGCACCATCTTCGGCAAGTCAAGGACGCTGCCCGGATGTCACCAAAATTTAGGTACCGAAAAATGTTCAGAATAATCTAAACGATAATTGCATTCTGTTACATGATTTAATTACGGCAAGTGATAATGAATGACGAACTCACCTCCATGGGAAGATCGGCAAAGCTGGGTGCCAAATCGTTGAATCCAGTGTCCTCCACTTCCATCGTTTGTTCGGTCTTCTCAGGCTGTCTGCGCTGGCTATCGAAATGCTGTAATATTTCTTGACCCTCTGGCGAATATCACTTCTTCATCAGCACCGAATATATTAAGCCGAGGGCGACTGGAGGAGCTGAATTTCTAAAATAAACCCCTTCCAACCGTTCCTGTAATTTTCTCGTCGCTCTGTTGCTTGATTCTTTTGTATTCAGATTGACATTTCGACCAGCTGATTTTTGCAATTTGCAGATCTGCGCATGACCAAATGCACGACGCTTGTAAACAAAACAAGCGGGCGAAAAGGAATGGAGAAGAATCACGTGCAAAGTGTGAGTTATTTAGAAGGAGCGATACTCTAAAGAACACATAAAGGCGCAGCCAAGCACTTCAAATTCGCTGAACAGGTTTTAAAATTTTTTCATAATTAAATAATTGATAAATAAAATTCTTTTCACGCAGCTTCTTCGACTCTTCAGCTACTTCTTTTCCGACTACTTTGACTTCACACATTCTCAATGAAGAAAACAGCGTAAAAATGGCTTTTTTAATAAATAAGCTTCGATTGCGCGGGTGGGTTTACAGTGTGTGTTCGCCCATTTTTTGTGCATTCTTTGGGGTCGACTTTAAAAAATAAGTTTCAATTTCAATGCCTTGGTAATGTTTATACTGCAGTGATGCCGATATTTTAGCAGAAGTTCTACCTTAAATTAGCCTTTGAAAGCTGTCTGATGTTAGCTTAACTTGAAGTGGTTCGGAGCCAAGAGTCTTTTTGTGAAGGATTATGAAAATAAAAGGTATTCAATATTTTTAATCATTTGCGAAGAGATTATTATACATAAGTGTAGCTTTATATCCGTCTTCATATTTGGCGCAAGGTATTAAATAGAGCTGAAGGTAGTAACTTGAACGGTCCCAACATCAACAGAACAAAGAGGGCAGTTATTAGTTTGTC
This sequence comes from Dasypogon diadema, assembly GCA_006980735.1. Taxonomy (NCBI): domain Eukaryota; kingdom Metazoa; phylum Arthropoda; class Insecta; order Diptera; family Asilidae; genus Dasypogon; species Dasypogon diadema. The sequence continues at coordinate 157,446 of QYTT01084020.1, forward strand.
AACTCATTATCGGGAAGTTCACTGAACTTGAGATTTATGTTAATGGAAAAACGTTTTGCGTTGATATGCTCTTGCATTTCAGCCTGTGCTATAGATTGCTTACGCTGCACGATGGAAAAAATATACAAAGAACAGTACAAGCGGGCTTACGAAATTTGCAGACTTGCTTGTTTATGAGCTGCCTCATTGTACTTGTAAGTTTAAACTTATTGAAAATTCGATTTTAATCAATAGTCGACAATCAACCCCTTAATAGAAGAGGGGTCGATGCGATTGGGCCTATACCAATTAAGTCAACTGTAGGCACTTTCTTCACCCGATTATCTACTTTGAAATTAACCCAAAGGAATTTCTGAAACGACATTTATTAATACATTTTATAAAAACTTGTTGATTTGTATAATGAGTTTTACATTTTTTTACATATTTGCCAAATTTTTGGTCTGAAAACTGGAATACATTTTCCACGTTTCTCTTTCAACAAAGACAATCGCTGCTGCTGCTGGGATAAAAATCTTTTGTCGCTCGTGTTGCTTCATCTCGTAGTATCTGTGGATTGAAATAAATCCTGTTGCCTCGAACCATCATGAATACACGTCCCTGGCAGTCTTTGACAACAAGTGGACTTCCGGAGTGATCCTGACAGGATCCCTTCACCGGACAGCAATATTCTCCGATTAATTGGCCACACAATTTTGATTCAGGCTTCTTTTTTAGGATTTCTTCGCACCGTAAAGGACTTTCGAAAGTACTAGATCTTTCTTTTCCATTGAGATTACATGGACAGGGAGAGCTATTACCATTGCTTCCCGTGGAACTCCTTTCTTGCTGATAATGCGCCCCAACTTTATGCATATTATATCGACCTTTGCTTTTAAGTCGACATAAGTAGTTCTGGTATGCAGATAAGATCTTCTGGCCCGTAATCTCAGCCTCAGATTTTGACGCTCCTGTCTTCATGAATGCATCAATGGTTTGCTCTACAGCTCTGTTCCACTCACATGCATCAATGTTATTGGCGTCGTACTTTGTAACCAGCTGCTGTTCATAGAACGCCTTAAATGCCGTTTTGGTGATGGAATAAGTCATCTTCGCCTCTGACCTAGTCATTTCACAGTTATTGATTAAATCGTTGATGAATTCGGTTTTTCGAATCTTCTTCTTAGACCTCCGCCCAGGGTGTTCCTTTACCTCTTCGAAGTGCATGAACGAATACATGATGACATCTAAAGCCTGATGAGCCTTACATGAGTTAATTCCGCAGTTAATAAGCACTTGCACTATTGTTGAACAAATATCCAATATATTCTCTACAATTTGCGATGTCGTTTTTATTTGACTGAACCTGCTGGAATTATTTCCACTGCTTGTGGATATTTTGACGCCATTTCCATTCCCTGCAAGGCTGTTCACTCCATAACTTGGGCGATTATTAGCCCAGCTTTTCAAATTGGCAGACATTTTGAAATTTTATTAGATTCATAGAAATTTGGCAACGGATTATTTTTGGCTACGAGAATATAAAAAAAAGAAACATTCGAATGATTTCATAAAAGTAGGCTGTCACATGAAGTTTTATGAACTGATGGCAAGACATAGTAGTTGTTTTCCAAAATACCCATCGGGTAATAGCTGTAATAGCTACTTTTGAGGGACTTTTTTTTGCACAGCTTTTTTCATTACGCTGCAAACTCAATTTTCCACGTAAGAGTTGGAACTAAATTCCCTCTTCCTTCCCATAAGTATTTTTGGTATTAGAAAATTGCATCCACATTGGGATAGCAAATTGCTAGTCTATTTATTAGAGGTTAGGGGAAAGATATAACTATGGTTACAAAGGAGATAATTTTTGTATTACTATTTCTAGCCACAGGAGGAATTTCGTCCAAAAAAGTGGATAAACTGAATATGACTCACCATTAAAATTGTGCCACCTCCAGGGTGAATAGAAGCAGAGCGTCCAAAGTTGTTCTACATTGTAACTTATACATATATATATCTTTTATACGCGTTTCACTCTCAACACCGATCGGCCCAATAAATATTTTATAGGTTCTTTGCGTTAAATTAGATATTTTTTCTGGATTACTTTCATTTTTATTTTTTTCGTTTTTTCTTTATACTGTTTTTATTTATATATTTATATTTATTTATAGTAAATTATAAATTTGAGTAGAAAAGACGAGTGAATGAAAAATTATAACGTTTTGGATATAGGTTCGAGTCCCTTTTGAGTGCATATAAAAATTATTTTGTTCATTCAAAGGGTAAAACTGGAGAAGTGGAACCCGTCCCTCACCTGAGCTATTACAGATAAACAACAAAGGATCATTTCAATAAGGCATTCTATGTTCTATTTATGCTGAAGCCTAGGTTAGAAATAATTATCGGATTGAAAATGAAGAGCTGCGAGATACTTGGGATGATCTTAGAGGATGTTCAGAAACGTTTTAGATCCTCTACGATTAAGATTACGGAGGCGACGTAACCAGAGATGATATTAAGGACAAATATTACTCGAAATGATTTCAATAAGAATTTTAAAGACTCAAACCAATGTACTATAAAAATTAGGTTCAGCACTAGCAGTTTTACGATTTTTCAAGGCAAGCCTTGCTTAAGGTACTTCAGTTATATTTACATGTACATCAATTCCGCAGTTTCTTAATTTTAATTTTATTTATTTTAAATTATTTTTTTCTCTAAATTTTGTGGAATGTGCTCTTCTCTAAATTTTGTGGCTTTCGAAGAACCCAGTGAATGTCAACAATTTTCCGAAAATGCGAACTTCTCCAAGAAAATACTTCATCGGAAACATTTCAACTTTGGCTCCCAAAATTATGTAACTAACACTTGTAGTAATTTTGCCAAAATTCCGCCATCTCCAGGAAACCACCAAAGAGCTTATGAAATCGTGTCGACAATAGTCAACGTCTTAAAGAAGTGCGGAATAGACAAAATCAAAGCATACACTGCCTTCGACTATATTCTTTACTCGTACATTCGTTTTATCAAAGACGAGAAGGGCAACTACAAAATCCGCAAGGCGAAGCTGATAGACGATCTCAGACAGAAATGTGGCATGCGAGCGTATGAAGTTAAAATGGTTTGGGGCCTTGTGAAGGCAGGATTCACATGTCTCCTGCAAAGCGAAGTTATAAGTCAGTATGATGCCCAGATGGTTGAAGAACGTGTGTGGGACAAAGCTATTAAGAAGACAATTGAATTGCATCTTAATACAGGAACACCAACGCCAGATGTTGAAGGTACTATGGATATGTTGTCACAAGCCTATAAAGGATACATGCGACGGCGGAATGTAAAGGAATGTGATTTGGAAGGTAAAAGTCAGGACTGTTCTTCCTTTTTAAAACCTCGTCATCGCGTAAAAGAGAATCCTTCTGAGAAGAAGGCGCTTGATAGCTTTTTCACTTGCCCTCAGCTGTGCAGTGGGGTGGATGGGAATCCTATGCCCATGAACTTTCATGTTTGCAATCACAAAAGAAAAGGATGTATGCTGG
>QYTT01084021.1:4118-20530 GCA_006980735.1 Dasypogon diadema
GTTCCGGGCTGGTGCTTCCTGGGGTTGGGAGGGAGGGGTTTTAGTCGGTAGTCCAGCTGGGGTTTGGCTGGGAGTCCGACACTACCCGAGATGAGTGTCCGTTAACGGATTTTTCCCCTCCAAAAAAAAAAAATATGACACGTAATGGAAGTGATTGTTACCACAGCCAATGAAAAATTCCTTTTTAGTAAAAAATTAATAATATTCTACTACAATAGATAATAAATACAACTTCTACACTAATTAGATGAAAACTAAAATTAGTGATAAATTTACATTCGTGCCCTCGTCTACATCGCAGCTAATGTCTGACTAGAAGCAGTTGATCTGTCATGCTGTTAATATTTTCCAATTTATTTATATCCGCACTTGAATTTATCAATGAGTTTAATTGAAATAAACAAGGAAGAACTTCTATTTATGCTATCAATGACACTGGTGTGTCACGTAAGGCATTGAAAAGTTGCAAAAAACCAGACATCATTGAACCCACAAATCGAAAACGATCACCAAGATCCACACGACGGAATATTGCCAAAGGAGAAAAGGTTAACTTGGAGCTGGGCGAAGTGTGAACATAGCAGCAGTTGGCTGAGAGATATTGAACTAAGTGGGAAACATGTTCAACATACATATATATATATGTGCGAAAGCAATATACATTAAAGTAATGGTAATTTGCTAGTGATACATTTATTCGATAGGCGTTTCATTGAAACGCTGGTGACTTTCATTAATTATTGCAATTAAGATTTAAACGAACAGGTGGAGAGTGATGAATTTGTTCAATGAAGGTGAAAGATATCCCGTTCTATGTTTAACAAATTATCAATGCTGACTTATAGGTATCCACTACAATGCTTTATTAGTTTGGCTATTTGTAAACGTATTTAAATAATTCCGATTGAAATTTAGCAATTGTCATTGGTATTAATTATCTTTTGAAACCTGATTACTTCCAATTTCAAGAGGTTTACACCAGTTTTCCTAGGTCTACAATATCTTTGACATTTGACTGCTGTTGCAGAAAGACTGACTGGCGATAGGATTCTCACTAAAATATTGCTGTGATAGTAAACTAGACGATCACCTCTCCATGATCAAATATGTGCACGAATTTGTGATTCCTGAGGATGACAAAATTCTATTCCAGCAACATTTGTTGGGCCTTATGAACCTTCAGTAAATTAACCCATTCACTGCCATAATTAGGAGAAAAACTTTTTTGAGAAAAATGTATGTAAAAATACATTTCGTAAGAGAGAGCTTAAAAGCTTCACAAGTATACTCGTATTTGCCAGCGAATGTGTTAAAAGAATTCCTTGTTAGTCATATTGCGGGCTACGCCTTTATTTTGAAGAAACTCTGGAATCGCTATTGAAGCTCATTACTGAAATTGTTACCTCAGACACATTTCCATATCACCAGTGAGGTAGCCCCATACTCGGTGTTCATGATGCGATAAAATTTCAATCGCCAAATTAAAGACCTTCAGGAGGTCAGAACATAACAGACTCGTGAAACATATGCAAAATTCTGGAGTCTTCCTTCGAAAAGGATGGAATATGTTGGAGAAACTCATCCATGGACGAGGACGTTGACAACCTCCGTACCGAGTACAGCCAGGTATAACATCTACTAATATAGTCAGCCAGTTGGAATTTTATAAACCCTTTTTCTTTATAAGATATACGAAATATTGAAATGAAATTTATGGCACAATTATACAGACTATCCAAAAATTCATGTATCAAACAGAGTAACGTGCTATAGGAGCTCATTTCCAACCCCGCTCTATATAGGGTCCGATTCCTAGCAGTTCAAAAGTTGTTCGAATTTTGATGATTCTTTTTCTTAAATTAAATGTTCTAAATTGGGCTAAATTGGTAATTCTTAATGTGCTGATAGATATATTTGCTTCACAGCTTTACAATTATTAAGGCGTTTTATTAACCACATCAAAGTTATCGACAAGCATGAGTTATTCCACTTCTTGTCTTCAGCACTTACTCTTCTGAGTAATTTTCTGATATCTCGAATACAAAAGGTTAAGTTTAGGGATTTACTTTCTTCACCGTTGATTCTCAGTTCAAGGTTCTACTTTGGAACCTCTCTTTTCTAGTCTTAATATTATCGACTTGTCGCGCGTATACTAAAACATGCAAAAATTCACATATATTCGCATAGGCCTATTCTGCAACTACATTTTAAAAGGTTCTATGCTCATTTGTTAGTGAGAATAAAAATATGCTTGGTTGTTTTAAATTTCAAAATAAAATAGGAGAGGCTCGTAGGATCACAAATATACACTTATATGAAAAAAAACATAAAAATGCAGTGAGGGACTTTTAGAATATTTCGTTACGTTAATTCTGGTAGGAACCTGGATATAAAACTTAATACAAGGCTTAGTTCTACCAATTATGTTTCAAACATTATAGGCAAACTTTATGCTTACCTGTGTCAGTTAAGATTAGATTGTTGTCATACAATATGCGTTTGAAACTAGCAAAAATTTCTGATCCTTCCACATCTAATTTGTTGTAGTCTGATGTATGCTAAACTTGACTATGATTGCCACTGAAAATCAACTGTTGCTTTTATCGATATCATAAAGTTTGTGCAAAACTTTCCGATAACTTCTTACATTTCGTCCTACGAAAATTCTCTGCTTACCTTCCCGTTAAATACCCATCTTATACGTATAAAAGATTAAAACCTTTATATACATATATAACTTGATCAGTTCCAGTCATGTTATCTAACGACCTGTTAGTATTATATTTTTGCAATCTTCACGACATTCAAATTTATTAATACCTGGTCAGAGATCCAAATATGAAGAGCGGTCTTTCTTCGTGCAGGTTATTCGCATGTGGAGTATGCTACCGATGAGCACTTAGTGGTAACTAAAACAAACTAATATAGCTTAATTTTACCGTTATGTACGAAAGAATGTCTCAACAACTAATACCCTTCGAGAATGATGGAAATTTTCGGATCCAGAAATATAGGTAACTCATGTAACCTTTGGGTACATTTGCAAAGCCCATAAACGCACAGATACCTTAAATGCATAAAGCTCTTAGAGAATTATAATACGCTCGATAGAACAAGGAAAGAAGCTATAATTGGTTTACACCAATTATGTTATACCCTAGACGTAGGGAAGAAAAGAAAATAATGCGTTCGTAGTTAATTGCCCGCGTCTACTTATTCTTACATATTCCCAGCTGACCTTTAAATCTGCAGGCAGTCCTACTATCCGCAACCTGTCGACTCTTTAATTTGCCATTTCGTGAATATTCCGTTGACCTGTAGTAAACCCTGTCCGTCATCTTGGATTCGCCATTTTTAGTCTCTAAAATTTAACTCCAGATTCGAAATCAGCAACCTCCAAAAATGCATATGGACTTATTTTCATGATGATCGAGAAACTGTTGAAAAAGTTTGCATTTACGATCGCCGTATTTGATCCGCCATGTCGAATTTTTAAACGTTAAGGTTAAATTCGTAATCATCAGCCCCAAAAACCTTTATATAATTTAGATATGGATATTTAGATTTTATTTTAGAAGCGTTCTCGTCTTAGAAAGAAAATATCGATTTTTTATTTGACATAGCTGGAGGTTTCATATGGCAACCCTATGAACGAGTTGTCGAAATTGGCCCATTTAGGAACTTGATCTTTTATTTTTAATATAGTATATTATTATATTACCAAATTTCAAGTCTCTAGCTTAAGGCGTTCTTGAGATAATTCGCGGACAGACAGACAGACGGACGGACATCTATTAAACAATTTCTTTTCTTCTCCCATTAATGGCAATGTAGTTTATTTCTGAATGAATATTTCGATGCGTTACAAACGTTTGCCCAAAGCTATAATAACCTATACATAGGGTATAAAGATATGTTCGTCATAAGTAATTACCTATAATGAGATTTTTACCTAAGCACGATCAAACAAGCGTTCGTGCAAAAACTTCGTGCTTAGTGTTAACTGTTTTGTATTTACACATTAATCGCCTTTTAAGCTGCGAAACTATAGTATTTTCTGCGTGAAATTAATAGAGTGCACGTAAGATTGCAATTTGGTTCAAGGTATTAAACAACATCTCGCAGTGGGCTACTTTATCCTCGCGATGAAATGATAGGATTTTCTCAAGTGCACATAACCGTAATTTTCTGCATTTGAATAATATCATAAGGGGCTTACATGAATTGAACGCATTACATATTTCCCAACCAGCAACACTATTTTAAGCAATTTTAAGCAATTCTAATGCTTCACTGAAAAGATGATGAAATTGTCAAGGGTTTGGTAATGACTAATTTCTGGAAACCTTACATGAGTTGTGCGGGTTACCGCTTTAAGCTTGTTATAGTTTTATTGATTTATTAGTTGAAGGTAGTTGCATGAGCCTCAAACAAATCACCTTAACCCCTTCGGACAGCGAATATCACTCCAATATTGCGAAATTACTCTTCAAATCTAAGCAAATTTCAGACATGTGACATAAATCTGGAAATGAGGATTTACGTGTATTGCTCACGATTTGAAAGAAAACCAAAAGAAAAGGGGATCAAAAGATAAGACATGCATTGTATGACTTTAGTATTATTACCTATCTACCTAATAATGATGGTGATAACATTAATTTTGTAGTGATAAAGAGGAGGGTTACATCTAGATAGATGTCAACCTCGTAAGGAAAATTAATTAACAGATGATGGAATATTCGACATACTCTTTATACCCCTGTCCGTCAATAGCTTCCAACCGGTCAAAATATAAGAAAATTGGTACTTCATATTTTCAAATTAAATTTATTAGAGGAACTTTCACATGAGTAATACTTTTATAAGCTATGTTTACATTTCAATATAAGTACCGGTACTTGAATAAACATTTATGTCGACACTTATGATGTATGATTTATTTGGAAGCATTTCTACGGTCAGGGAATTTGTACAAGTTTTGCGAAAGTGTATTATTTGTATTATATTTTATTGTACGTTGGATCTATGCAGAAAGCACCATTCATTAGATAATTAAAAAAAATAAACTGGTCTTAGAGAATGGAAGTTGTGTTATTTCAAGTTGTTTAAAGAACTTTGAAAATTCTTGATAACAATAACTCCAGTAATTGTAATATTCGAAATCTAGGGTAAATTTGAAGATCAGACAATGTGGTTCTTAAATTTTATACATTTTTGTGACGAATATTAAAAAGGAGCCAAACGTGACCAAAATAAAAAACCTACAAAACAGAAACGTTTAATTTCTTACGAGGCTGGGGAAAATAAGCAATGTTTTGAAAAATTGTTGCAAATCGGATTTACTTCTCACAGGGCGACGTGTACAATAAATTCTGCATCAGTGAAATACAGTAAATTTTGAATGTAGTTTTTTGAAAAATATCAAAAGATCCGCCACCATTTGACTGACACTCATAAAGCTGCGGCCTAAATTTCACCAATTCACATGAATTGGGCCAACGAAAAAAATAAAGCCTTGTTTTCCTACGAGAATAAATTTAATTTACACGGTCTCGGTAGATTCGATGGTGGTGGGTACAACACCCCTAAAAACGAATATGGGCAGCTTTAAAAAATACGTGTGTCTTTTTTAGGTGAGTTCTATAAAGTATCTAAATTTCATTAAAATCCATCCATCCAAAAAAGATTTGGCGAAAAATCCCATACGTAAAAGACGTTTCAGAAAGATTATCAGGTTCCTTACTAAAATATATTTTGCAACCGGCATTTTTTAATTAGAATTTGAAAAGAATTTTTTTGAAAAAACCACTTACTATGTCTGAGGTGTTTTACTAATTGAAAGATTAAAACGATTTGATTTTTATCAGGCTTTTTGCTGCTTTATTCCACTACCTACATTTCAACGTACGCTTTGAGGTCCTCTTCAGGGCTACAGTTTTGAAATACGAACAATTTTGCACAACTTCTAAATAATTGTAACTACAACATTCTTAAAGATCCACAAAATTTACAATGTTTAACTCACTACTCCATAAGAGATGTTATACACCACACAAGGCTGAAATTTTCTACCTATTGGGTTTTTACCTTTACTTATAATACCTCTAAGCTGACTACTTGTGCAACAAACTACATCGACATTGTTATCTATACAAATTTTTATAAGTTTACTAGTGATGCAGTTAATAAAAGGAAGAATAATATTATTATTTTCTCTACTATTGGCATTGTTATTGCACGATAAATTAGTCGATGTATTTTTAAACTGCTCAATCCTAGATTTAATGTCAGGCGCACAGGGCCAGCGTCCCTCTCCTTCTGTTTGAGGATTGCCTCCACAATTTATTCTATATGAAATACCTGCTTTATGAATTTTTGGTAAGCCATATACTCTTGACAGATGTGAAAAAGTCGAAGTAATACGATAATAAGATGCGTAGTCAATAATTATAAGATTTAGCCAACGTTCAGTGAATGTTTTCAAACTATTAATAATGTTGTTCGTAGGATCCTTTCCTATGTTATTGTAAGTATTTCCGTCATTAAGTAAATCTTCTATCTTTTTTATGTAATCATTTTTGTTTTCAGCCACCGTTGCATTACCCTTATTAACAGTAGTGAAAATTATGTTATTCTTGTCATCCTTATTGTAAAATCTCAAAGTCATTTCTAAGCCAGCAAGATTTTCTCTCACCTCCCTCTTGACATGTCTACTTCTACTATTCACTCTCAAAACAGCTTCAACCAATTTTCTACGGATTGCAACCATTTTGTCATTAACCATCTTATAAGAATTATTTTCAAAGTTTTTCATAATGTTTAACCATTGTTTTATTGAAACAGAAAAATTCGGAAAGACAAAGTTATCACCCAACTTAACGACATCCCTGACAACTTCTGGAATCTCAACATTAGTCAAATTCATAAATCATTTATTCCTTAATGAGTCACTATCACAAGAGCCAACCAATGATATATTATGCTGTAACTTTTGCAATTTCCTATTATGCACTGCATTTTTGGTTTGTTTTAATTTATTGAGCCGCTTATTTTGAGAACCGAAAAATTCATCAGTGAAACTACTGCCATCAACCAAAGAAACAATATCCTTCTTGAGTTTCTCTATTTTTCTTTTTAAAGAATTAATCCGGAGATTCACATCTTTGATATCACAATTAAGAATTTTGTGTTTCAAATTGGAAATAATATTCTTGAACTTCTTGTTAGTAACACCGAGAAACTGGAAGTATCAAAACTTTTCATCTAAGGAATTTATATATGTAGGAAAGATGCCTTCTCTTTTGCAAGTCCGTAAAAATGTCAATTGGCTCGAAAAAATAGTCAGTGTTGTTGAATAACATCTCTGTTACAGAGTTGCCTTATTACGCCTGCAATATTTTCTATATGGGTTTTCTTTTCTAAAACGTAAACTTTCCTAATCTACAGAATTGTTCAATATAAATATTCCAAATACTCCTATTATTTAAACGTACAATTAAACGTAAAATTTATCTTGATTTAGATGAAAGTATTTTTTAAAGATGTTTCCTCACCATTGGTGCTGTGCCTGCAGATTTGAAGGTCAGCTGTCAATACTTAAGAACAATTAGCCGCGGACAATTCACTACATCCTCATTGCTTTCTTTTCTGTTCTGCATTTAGGGTATAACATAATTGGTCTAAATCAATTATAGCTTCTTTTCTTGTTATTACATTGAACCATATTTTATGAGTGAATTAGGCACCTTTTAGTCCAAACTGCATTCCCTATTAAATCCTCAGATGCTGGTGTAAAATAATTTATAGAAAAGATATTTCTGTTCTTAATGTAAGTCGATTACATCTTCACGTTAAAGTGCGTTATTAAATAACAGCGAAAAAGAAAGTGCTCGCTGGTATTTCTAAAAATATCTGCGCATTGATAGTATACAAAACACTTTCGGTTTGATTTAAATAAGCACGATAGACATTGTGTCTCGACGCGTCTCGACTCGAGCTGAATTTGTAACATACCTGGGTGGCAAGTTAATTTTGTGATTTTCGTACCAGTACCAGGCAGCAGGCACTCCTCAGCTACATAGGGGACAACTTACAACTGTTGCCCGTGTAGATTTGTTATGATAGTTACCTGAAATTGGTGCCTATGACTTAAAGAAGTCATTGCGAGCAATTGAAACGCCCACACAGCGCCGACAGATGACATAAATTATATCTGCATCATTATTTATTTTCACTTAGTTTCACTAAGTTCATGAATTTATGACTTCTTGGCTAGGTAATTTCAGCAATTCTAAAAGAAATTCAGGTACAGACCTGTTTCAAGGATGTCCACGTACGCGAGGTCATTCTTAAAAATTGAGAACTTACAATTAAGGGTTAATTACCTTCAACAGAGGAAAAAAAACAATCTTTATGCAAAATGACCAGTCAATGGACCTGCGTTACATAATCCCCATCGAAATTGAATTGCAAAAAAACAAAAAACAAGCAAAAAGTCTGAATGACCAGAAGAACACTGAAACTGAATGCAAAACGTGCCCTAGGGCCTTCCTCTGGTGGCTCAGATTGAAAAATCCACAGCCGCTTGATTGCCTTCAGGTAATTTGCAGAAATCGAAAGAACCTTAAAAAGGTGGACAGTGGCGTTGACGTTATTACTAGTGTCCTCCTTATATGATTCCGCTTTCAGATAACTGCGCGAAGGCTGCTCCGAATTGTTCGTGTCGTGGTACAAATTCCGCCAGATTGCTGTTACTACTCGCCGCGTATTAAGTTAATCTCATTTCGCTTTTAATTGTACAAGCCAAACAGCTAATTTGAATGGCTGTATTGCGTACGTTTAGCACGTAACCTTTCAATTACCACCTTCAACAATATATCGACAACGTGTTCGCGTTTTTTCCTCTTTTCTTCTGCGAGGGGGGGCGCTGCTTTTCTCTCTTCTGGCCTAATTAGAGTTGTAGTTGTTCCAAATTTGTTAAATATCGCTCTAGGGCTAATTCGTCTGGTTTAAATTTCTGAGAGACTCAGTCCTCGAGTATGTGGGACTTTTCGAGAAATACTTAATAAATTTTCAATGACAAATCGCCTCTAATTGAAAAACTTGAAAAAATGCTAAAAGATAAGTAGAGTAAATCTTAAGTAAATCATTTCAGTACAGCTAGGCACAGATGGTGGATGATATTGTGACATAATTAGAATTTTACACCAGTTTTTGTCAATCCATAACGTTCCAATCCGTGAAAAAAGCTATGTATATATATATTCTAAGCTGGGGTCCACTCATCAGTACAAATCGAATTACAGATGATTTCAATAAAAGATCATATGAAACACTAATTAGATTTATAACTATATTTATATATTCAAAGTGCGAGATGAAAAATAGATCGAATTATATGCAGTAATATCTAAATTAGTAAAATAAATTGAAGTAATAGTAAAATATTCAGTGACAAATAGATCACAAATTTTCTAAGAATTTGCCGCACAGGTCCCAGAAAATACTTGCTTATGGTGATTAACACTTTGATTACCATGTCATTCATATACGGGTGACACTTAAAAGCTCTCTCTCACCCCAAATTCAATTTAACGTGTATTTCTCTCACGAAAGCTTTTATGCTAATTAAGCGCCAAAGTCAAAGTGTTACACTGCCATTGTTATTTATGGCTTTAAAAAATTCCCTTGGGCGTAGATTGCACAAGATTCCTGCACTGCTTTATCAAGCATCTTGAGTAGAGGCTTTCAACGAAAAAATGCATTGAAAATGCTGTCCTTGTGCACACTCCCGGTTTACGGGGATTGCTTTAAATTCTAGTTTAAAACGGTGACATTTGTTTCTCTACTTTGGAAGCCACCGCTTTGCCGTAGAGGAGGGAGTCAGTAGCGATTGATTATCTCTAGAATCATATCGATGGGATTCTGGCAAGATCTCCCATATCAAACGGGCTGAGGGCAAAATCAATCCTAACGGGTTCCAATGGTCGACCGGGCAATGGCCACAGCCCGGTCTTATCTTGTTATGCCAACAATACCAAAACGGACTTATATTTTACGTGTATTTAGGTGAGATCTCAGATGAAGGAGAAGAATTGTATAAAGAATTGAATAAAGATATTGGGAATAACTATCAGACGCGGATGACTTAAGCATCGCGGGCGGACAAAAGGTAGGTCACAAAGACAAGGCGGACAAGGGATAGAAAATTCGAAAGTCTCCAGGAAAACATAGCGGTGCAAGCGGCAGCAAAAGACCCTCCTGAACTAATTAAGAAGGAAAAGTGCAAAAACACAAGGTTTTTCCTTGAGAAGCTCGGGAGTAGAGAATTTTTGAGCCCAACTTAATGTGCAAGGAAAACGAAGCGTTCGGCAATTGGTGTCCAAACATACATCGAAAAACTGCACAAGTTGCGAAAATTGCAAAGACCTGCTTGTCTAGAAGTGGCAGATGTCATGCGCACCTGTCCTGATGGACCTTCTACCATTGCATCTTCATGTAAAGCGGGTTGGCTGCTCTATGTGCCATCAAACTGCGATGGAGCTGAACTGCACCGATTGGCACCCAATAATTCTTAAAGAATTTGAACAAAAACCGATGTTCTTGTTAGATGTCATAACGATAAGACACAACTTTGACCTGGCATTTAAGTTAATACTAATCGACTGACAGGCGTGGCATATAACCTTCGAAAGAGGATCCCTTGTCAAGTACACAGATGGACTTAAGACGGAAAGGAGAACAGGATTAGGGATTTGTGATCGAAATCATAGGACCTCGAAATCTCTCGGTACTGCTCCAACTACTTTCCAAGCACACATTTCAGTTTTGCAGGGTAAAGATGTACATGGCGTAAGCTAATTACATTGACGGGTGGTCAGTCAGCGCTATAATTCTGTGTACATTCGCCTTTCAATGGATGGATGAAATGATTATGCAGGTATTCAAAGAGCCAAATACGCAAAGGAATAGTTGGCGAGCAACGGTCAAGGAAGGATAATTTTTTTATGAAAGAGGAAACCCAATTTACGGACTCGCAACCTCAGATTGTGTCGGACCTTCAGCCAAGACGAACTGAACTACCGTCTAAAAACGCTCCATCCGAACACCAAAAACACCAGTCGCGAACCATTTTTCAGCTTAATTCGAGCTAGGCCTCTTGATTAGCTGCCCACTGGAGCGCTTCTTGTGGCCTCTTGGTTCTTTGTTCGGAGAATGATTCTTACCATTAGCTCCGAGTGGTTCTCGCTCTCCAACGTAAGCCCCACTGTGATATCATGCATGATGTGGAAGATTTTTGACAATTATTGGCAGTTGGTTTTTAGGGTTCTAAGCACTCTATCGATTGAAATCTATGATATTATTCGGTTGTCCGTTTCTTGAATGGAGCTCGTTCTTAAAATCTTAACCGCCCTTAGAGTATTTATACCACTCCTTCCATGAGCCCTAATTTTTGCTAATAATGACTTTTGTCAAAATTTGCCTTCTCTTTGCTATATTCCCTTTGAGGTAGTGTAGGCGTGCTATTAGCCATGCTATTGGACTCGTTCCTCACAAATCCTCTGTACGATTCTGTGCAATGGTACAATGCCTTGCTAGGATTCGAATGCCTGAATATGACTCCAGCAAGAGATCTTTTATTTGCCTTTTGCAACCATCCACGGCGGTAGCCGAACGGGTTGAGCGGAATACCTTAAAGAAACATAACTTGAAAAGGTATTGCAAGCGGGTAGTTGTAGAGCTAGACTTCACTCATGTAATGTGAAGTACTTACAATGTTATAATATAGATATCATTCTCCGGACTCTAGAGAGATGGGTGAAATGTCTCCTGTGACGTCAAAAAGATGTTAAATTGTTTCAAAATTTTACTAGAATTGCGTCTGTTGTCGTCGCGATGATTGTTAGAGCTGTCCGTCTGGTTAAAACAAGAAACAAGAAAATTCTGTTTTTATCCCAGCGGTAGTTCCAAAATATCGATTAAATAATTTGTAGGAGTAAGCGATAAAAACCGCAAACTGTGAAAAGGAAAGCATTTGAAATCTTGTACCTGATGACTCGCCAAAGATATACATCTATTTCCCCCAAGAAGTGAAATGTTACGGTTACGAAATACCTGTAGACAAAAAAACTGAAGAAAATAAAGAAGAAATAACAGCGCCTGCAAAAAGATGACAATAATTTTTTACAACCACGTTACATCATCAGACTAATCTTATAATACCAAACAGAAAAACCACGAAAAGATCTTCACGCGCTGAGTAAATTCTTATCTGATCTGAAACGTTGGTGATATAAATGTAAGTAGCAATTTAATCTGAACGTGCACATACGCATGGAGCTTTACTATTAAAAGCCAAGCAATAGTCCCCCGACACCTGAATTAGCCTTCACTTCGGATCGTTACCTTTTCTAGTTTTCCCTAGATACACCTGATGCATCAGAATCTGTGAAAGTCTGAAATCATCTCAAAGATTGCTCTTGCTCGGCCTTCGTTTGCATTGACACAAATATGATTCTTGCCGCAATTAATTCATTCAAAAATATTTTATCGGCAGACAGAATGAAATATAGTGATTGTGCGTGAATAAAATCATCGCAGAATGCATGCACAGATAAAGTTTATGTTGTGCACGATTTCAACTCGTTTTACATGAATTAGATAGCAAATGAGTTGCCTACACTAGAATTCAAAAAAATAAAAAAAATCTAATTAAGGCCTTTGCGATAATGCAAAGGTTTCAGATTGTGGATCCGAGGGGCGTCAGGGACTCCAATAAAAGTTTTTATCATCTGGGTCACCGGGGAAGCTGATTAAACTTTTGTTTATTGTCTTTTCTTAAATTTATAGTATTTACATACTCGTGCTGGATGATAATCGCAAAAATACACACCGTGCAGATATTTTACAGTGGCTGGAAATTTTGGGACACGCGGTACAAGCTTTTATTTATTTAAATTTTTAGCTCAAGGCCTGACAAATTAATACGCCAAAACTTATACTACATCTAAACAAGGGGAGGCTACTCGTGCAAGTAAATTTTAGTTATAATTCTTGAAATATCATAAATCAGAATTTATTTTTCAGAATGCATATCTTTTCTGAATGATATAGTTGTTCTCCCATCACTGGCTATGCTGATCCACGTAGGATTTTAGTCGGTTTTACGATTACGTTGCTCTAGATTTTAGGATCTCCAATTCAACTCAGTTTATTACTAAGTTAGTAGGTACCGTAAAATTATAAAATCTTTTAAAAGTACAAAGCCTTGAATTGAATATAATTTGATAAGAAAGGTGGAAGAAGTTCGCCGTAATGTCTCACAGCATAATGATATAAAAAAATAGTTCAAGGCAGTTGTAACACTAAAAACGGTCGCGAATAAAAATAGGCCGGCCCAACATATGACACTGACACCACTAAATGCAATGACAATATGTTGACAACATTTGGGCGCTTTCTGCATTGAGTGTATCAAAACAAAATCATATGATTACTAACTAACACTAGAAAATATTGCAAGCCGCCAGTAAATTGAAGGGAATTCAATGGTTGTGTTACACACCGCATTGTTTTTATATATTATATTACTACACCAAACTGCACTCATGTGACACTACTACATCTGCGGAATCCAGACGCAGCCAATATAACATCAATCAAAACAAAACACATTCCTTCCACCGAAAAAAATTTTTATGAAAAGCAAACATGTTTTTTTTTTCTTTCTACCTTCATTCGGTTATACTCTTGTGGAAGTTTTCGTTTCCTTTTCATAATTTCAGCATATAATTGGTCACTTTTTGGGGTATTCCCTTTCATATCAATAATTCTTGGAAGTGAATATTCTTTAGTATCATCTGTGATCTCTCCTTAGAATGAAATCTATAATTTTTCTGAAATTTGTATATGATACTCTCAAGTGCGTACGAGTTTTTTGCCATTTCCACTTATTATTTCATTTATATCTTGCGACATAACTTCAAGATATAAAATGCCCTAAATAACATTAGCAAATTATAACTTAAATGTAAACAGTGTCCCAACAAGAGCGCAAAATTTAAATTTAGGCCATTTCCGCTGCTTTGCGTTAACAGTCAAAGCAATATGACAGTTCGATGGTAGACAGTCCACCATTATTGAAAATGAATCGCTATTCAATACAATAATACATTCTTAAAATAACAGAGTAGAGCGGATTGTGCTTTTTCCAATATTGACGTTAATTTCGAGAATAAAAAGTCGCCTAATACCATGTTTTCAGTCCATCGAAATTACGTTCCCACCAGGGTACATTAAAAGTCGAAAAATCTTTGAAGGGTTTTAAGTTGGGGGGGGGGGAGGTTATGTAACGATCTTTTATCAGCTCACCTCAAGGAATCACGTGGTATACCCCGCGGTACCTTGATCTGAATCACCCTGTATAATGGAATTAAGACATTGACATATAAACATAGACTGAGCATGTTACACAAACTGCATTAAGTTGAATGGCACCACTTTTATATATCTGCTTCTTTTCCGGTAAGCATTCTGTGTCTAGGATACCGAACAACCAAAAGTGATGTGTGATTCTGTGTCTTAGATAACTGGCCCCACATGAAATAGCAAATTGAGCAGTCCATTTATTAGAGGTCGGTGAAGTAAGGGTATATTTCCGTATTTTTTGGCCTTCCTCTTTGTGGTGTAAGGTCTAAAACATAGAATTCCGCATCGTCATTTAAATAAATTTTGTAAAACATCTTATATAGAGCAATTTTTGAAAATCTCATCAATTGTATTTTTAACCAGAATACAAGTACTCTCTCAGTACCTTTGTGCTTCTTGTTGTTGCTTCCTCCAGTTTTTTTTTTTGTGAAACAAAGTCTTCCTGCGTCATTCGTTCCACTGAAAATGGATGTTTTCTACTACTTAATGCCATTAGCTGATAATAATTCTCAGGGATGTATACGTAATTGGTTTTTTCTATTCTTATTTCTATCGCACCACGCACGATCATTCAGCAAAAAGGAATGGCCAGACTGTAAAAATTTGTGATTAATTACTTCAATATTACTATTAGCAGATTGAACAATTTTCATCCATGTCAATGCTATTTTAATATTACGGGTTTGTCCTGAGCAAGCATCACTATAAGCTATTACATGGTTTTGCACTGTAACATTGTTAATATGTTTTAAAATACATGACGCCACCTCCTGGGATCCTCTTGCTGCTATAGTCTCATCCCATAGATATATCCTGACATCATTATTATGAAAACTATGAAAGGCTAGGTTGTACACATACATATTCCGCTTATAATAAGCTACGGAAACAGAAAGTTTGGTAAACGGAAGTGCCTTTTGTAAACCAAATGAGAATCCATAATATTTTTCTGAATTCCTTTTTGCTTGTTCCGTGTCATTTTTCAAACATGTTCCGGCTTGTTCGCCGTTTTCTAAGTGTACATGATTTTTTCGTTAAGATACATTTTCTTTACTTCATTACTGGATGCTTCAATTTTAAGTTTTGGCAAGTATCTTTGCAGGGTGAATGAAAACTTAAGTTGAATTCCCTATTAAATACTTTCCTGTATGTCCACTCATTTACGTATTCTTCGTTATTTTCCCTACATTTCTCAACACAAAGATCACACATTTTCCTAATATTTAGATCGGGAGTTAAGTATTTTCGACTTGCAGAATGACGAGTTCTTGTAAAATGTGATCTTTTATTACCTTTATCTTATCTTCATTTGTTTTTGGAGATGATACGGGCATTTTCCCACGTTGATCTGTTCCAGGTGTTTCAGCATTAAGAGCACGAGTTAATCTCGCAGCAGATATTTGAAAAGGAAAATTTCTTGCAGACACGAACCTTAACAGAATTATAAACGGATAAAAAATATTCATAACTGTCTTTTCTCATTTCTCTTCTGCGTCTCCTTTCTTTTATTTATTGCTTCTGTACGGCGCCGCATAGAAATAAGTTTTGTTTTTCATAATCCTTTAGTTTCTAAAAGTCTTCGAAATTAGATTTTTTCTCTTCATATTTTAAGAGATTCAAAAATTTTTTTGAGCAAAGGCAATTCTTATTTTCAAAAACTTTACCACAAACTAATTTAGAATTTTTTGTGATGTATTCTTCGTATAATTGAATTCATTTCTTGTCCTCTTTCTTTTCTTATTATCTCTTTGCCCCATATATTGGGTTTCCAAATTTACAGGAAATACGGTTTGATTCATGTGAAGATGAAAATTGTCTTATTCGTTCCATTTTCTAGATTAGGTTATATAGTATCCGTATATGTTGTATACACTAGCTAGAAAAAGTCTGCGTACACTCAGTAATGTGAAACTACTTTTTAGGGAAATTCAATCTAATTGTGGATTTTGTAATGAAATTTATTTTCTTTATATTCTTTGTAT